>JAZAVI010000451.1:0-103946 GCA_036326025.1 Chrosomus eos | reverse complement strand
CAATCACCATACAATATTACACTTAATAAAAGCACATTGAAACTGCAGAAAGGTCTCAAACTGTTTTATTGGTTTTGTGGGATGGGGGAGAGAGAAAGAAAGCAATAGAAAGTTGCATTAATAAATATTCATGCTAAAGTGTTACTTGGTTTAATAAGTTCACTGAGATCAGTTTAATCTAGCTGTTGCATTTATTTTTTAAATGTGGAGCCTCCTCAGCTCACAGTCAGGCTCCTTTAGTGTGCAGTCTAGCTCTATAGGCTCATTTAGTGTGCAGTCTAGCTCTATAGGCTCCTTTAGTGTGCAGTCTAGCTCTATAGGCTCATTTAGTGTGCAGTCTAGCTCTATAGGCTCATTTAGTGTGCAGTCTAGCTCTATAGGCTCATTTAGTGTGCAGTCTAGCTCTATAGGCTCATTTAGTGTGCAGTCTAGCTCTATAGGCTCCTTTAGTGTGCAGTCTAGCTCCATAGGCTCCTTTAGTAAAGGGCCCTGACTGAGTCTGTTTCCACCTGAAACATAATTCCACCACAAACATGATCATTACAAGTTTTTGGGAGGCTAATCAACTCACAAAAAGGTCCTTGACAAACACCTGTAATGTATGTCAAGGGTTTTAAATCCTTTGTTCACATTTCTTTTGAAGCCTGTTGAGGTAGAGGCTTTAGTTTCTGGGACAGGTTGTGAAAAATCCTACAATAAAAGAGATGTGTAACTTGGGCCAGTCCCTGTTTTATACCACACATTCAAATGTTTGCCTTAATAAAAAGCCCAGTGCATTCACCTCAGCAACTGTCCCAGAACACAGACAGAGTGTCTTCATCATTTCCTCCTCCCTGATAAATAAAAGTAGGCCCATATGTTTCTGGTGTTCTGTCTGCTGCATACTGACCTCTGTGTGGGAGACTGTGTGCACTGTAAACCCGGATAAGTAGAATCTACTTAAAAAAAACTAAGGTAACTCGTTGCCTTAAAATTTTTAAGTAATGAAGCATTAGTTGAATAAGTGAAGTGGACTACGTTCAATGTACTTAAGCCCATAATGGAATGGAATAGAACATTTAAGTTGAATGTACTAATGACAGAGTTACAGTAACTGAAGATATTTAGTTTAAACCATCATTCCCCACCCATTTATTTAACTCAGCTTGTAAAGTAAGCTTTACTCCATTACCAATTCAACTAAATTGTATATTCTAACTGACCCAACTTAACCTTTAATTCCTGAAACTCGAATATCTTTCAATCAATAGAGCCATGTAAAATACACACATACAACTGCAACAGTACACTGAATATTTTTTTTTATTGAACATGTCTTGTTCAGCAACAAAAGAAACAAAGCCATGGCCTAATAGGTTTCTAGTTTTCAGTGATGGCATGAAAATTCTCTTTACCTCCAAGGCTCCAATCATTACAATATTGTATTGCACCTCTTCAAATTTGGTTGACAAACTGGCAAGATAAAACTCAGCCCTGCTGAACACTGGCAGCTTTACATTTATACTCTTAACATTTAAGATTTACATTAGGTTGACAAAATGGCTAGATAAAACTCAGCCCTGCTGAACACTGGCAGCTTAACATTTACAAATAACAAATGTCATGCGTCCATGGAAAAACAAAATGTATGGAGAATGAAAGAAGACAACGGGAGGGTGAAAAAAATAAGAGCGAGCAGATACCTGTATGGAGAGCCCATACTCACACACTCATTCATTCTCTCTCTCTCTAATTGTGAACTCGATCATTAAAGGAACACGCCGACTTTTGGGGACTTTAGCTTATTCACTGTATCCCCAGAGTTAGATAAGTCCATACATACCATTCTCATCTCCGTGCGTCCCCTAACTCTGTCTGACGCACTCACCGCTAGCCTAGCTTAGCACAAAGACTGGAAGTAAATGGCTCCAGCTAGCATACTGCTCCCAATAAGTGACAAAATAACGCCAACATTTTCCTATTTACATGTTGTGATTTGTATAGTCACAGTGTGTACAAATAACAAGCTCATATGAGACACAGCCACCTTATAACCGTATACATACTGGGAACTATATTCTCAGAAGGCAAAGCACTGCTACTTGTGCGGAGTGATAACCGCAGCACCTGAGAAGCCCCGTGGTGAGGAGCAGAGTTCAGAGTGTTGCGCTAATCACTCCGCCCAAGTAGCAGTGCTTTGCCTTCTGAGAATATAGTTCCCAGTATGTATACGGTTATAAGGTGGCTGTGTCTCATATGACCTTGTTATTTGTACACACTGTGACTATACAAATCAAAACATATAAATAAGAAAATGTTGGTGTTATTTTGTCACTTATTGGGAGCAGTATGCTAGCTGGAGCCATTTACTTCCATTCTTTGTTCTAAGCTAGGCTAGCGGTGGGTGCGTCAGACAGAGTTACAGCACGCACTGAGATGAGAATGGTATGTATGGACTTATCTAACTTTGGGGGATACAGTGAATAAGCTAAAGTCTCAAAAAGTTGGCATGTTCCTTTAACATAAAATGATTCTCTGGATAAAATAAAAAAGCATGTGTGACACAGAATAAGGGTGAAAAATAAAACTGACAGTAGATAACCATCTAGGGCCTCCTCCTCCCTCTATCTCCCCTCCTCACAAACCCCCATGCTTTCTCCATTCCCCATGTAACATTTTTCTTAGGCTGTCCTTCTCTCCTCACAATCTCTCTCTTCACTTTACTTTAACTGCCAATTAATAATAATAAAAAAAATAACCTAACATTTGACGATTTGGGAAGAGGAGATGCTGGATCTTCTTATATTGCAAGCTGATTCTTGAGTGTTTGAAGTTTAGGTTTCAGATCTGTCTTACCCAAGTTCAGAAGTACCTGTTGAATAAAATCTAAAGTGTTCTTCATGTACTTTGGGTAGTTGAGATGCAGTGCATAGGTAAGTCCGAAGACAATGAACATGGCCTGGGGCAGGCTCTCAACATCCATTACAATGTTTCCCTCCAAGATGATTCCCACTGAAGATGCAGTGTGGTGAAGGGAATGCGTGTGTGGAGTGATGTTTTCCTGTTCATGGCAGAGGATCCCCACTGGCACATCATTGTACGAACCTCCCTCATCATCAATGCCCTGAAAAAAGGAACGGGGCATGATCACATCAACATGATAATATAGTGCTACAAAAACCCTCTATAGGTAGCCCACATGTCTGCCCTATCCAGTGTCCACCCACTGCAGCGACCACACTCAGGACAGGTGCAAGAAGCATCCACAAATTATCTGGGGTGAACACTGGGGGTGGAACGGTACATGTATTCCTATTGAACCAAAACGGTACGGGTGTCTCGGTTCGGGACATGAATTTACACAGAGAATCCACGGTTTAAAAATAAATCTGATTCTGCATTTTGTTTCGCTTTTCCCTCCATTGTACAGAACCGAACCATGATGTCTGAACAGAGGTATGAACTGAACCGTGACTTCTGTGTACCGTTCCACCCCTAGTGAACACAGGTCACAATCTGAGAATGCCTCCTCTGGAGAAGTTTTTTTTTTTTTCAAATAACAACAAAAAAAGAGAAACTATTAACACATGCACACCTTAAAATAATATGCATTAATATGTATGGTAGGAGGAGAGGAGGTAGAGAAAAATCTAAGTTGCTTACAAAGCAGGCCTTGAAGAAGGTGGATGGATCATCGCCAAGAATGACAGGAAGCCCCCTGAGGACAAGACATCTGACTTCTGTCACATCCGAAGCCTGGTGGATTGAGGGAGCAGAGAGGACACCACACACTTAAAATAGGGTCCATATGTTAATCTGAACACTATGTGCACACACATAATCAATAATACACAGCAGAGCATTTAATAATAATAATAATTCGTTACATTTATATAGCGCTTTTTCTGGGACCTCAAAGTAGTGCTGGGCGGTTTGACCAAAAATGTATATCGCGGTTTTTTTTCAAAATTATACCGGTTTTCCGGTTTATGACTTTTTTTTTTTCATGCATAATCAGGTGTTCAAAGCATTTTCTACTGGTTGAGAGAGGAATTACTGCAATAAATTGACTTAGGATGGTCTATTTTACTGTCATTAGTGAATATTGTAGAATAATTCCACACTAATACAGGTTTTGCATGGCCCTAGAAAGTTATGCTGTTGTTTACAAATAAGAGGCAGTCATGATTCTAATGAAGTGAGGAATCAGAATGCAAAGACAATTGCAGTCAAAATACAGAACTTTTACTGTGCAAATTTCACTTTTTTTATTTTATAAAAACCAATACAAAAAGTAGAAAAAACCTCCAAACAACAGACCTGCTCCTCTTTTTGGACGGCGCAGCAGAGAGAGCCCCGGCCGCGCGCGCGCGCGCGCGCACTCTCACGTCTTCAAACAGCACGAGCGCTGTCTTGCGCTCTCTCCCTCGCGCTGCCGCGCATATTAATCCAAACAAACAGACAAGATAGTAAACGGTCGGAAGACTGTAGTTTCACGTGGAGCATTTGGAGATTTTTTTAGAGATTAGAGACTATAGGTCTACACTCAATGAACAACATCTCAACACTAAATTATAAAGGCCTGTCTCATATAGACGCCTGTCTCAAATAGCCTACAAGCTGGTGCAGTTCGACGATTTGGGAAAATAAAAGCCTGGGCTATTATTTGAAGTTTTAAGCTAGTTCTGCAGCATACATCTTCCCTGTAACGCAACACCAGAGCACTGCTGTTTACCCTCGCCTCGCAGTCGCTGCTTAGAAGTGCGACATTGTAAGGGTCCGTCTGTGAAACAGTGTCGCGCAGCGTAACGTCCGTTCCGAACGTGTAATTAAATACACCGGTATGGCGGTTTATTCAAAATCAACATTGTGACGAAAATATTAACCGGTTTTCGGTTTGAACCGGTTTACCGCCCAGCACTACCTCAAAGCGCTTCACATATGGAAGGGGAAATCTCCTCAACCACCACCAATGTGCAGCATCCACTTAGACCCATGGAACATGCAGGTGACTGGTTCCAACAATCCTACTGCTCCCAATTGACCCTTCACGTGGAGCTTGATTGACAGGTGTTCTAACCAATCATACTTCGCCATCTGCCATTTTGTCCGAAAAAGCAGTCAGGAGAGTTAGTAGATTAACATGGGAGGATTTGAACTTGGAAAACGGAATATACTGACGCCTTTCCGCGGTTAAAACAACATTCCTTCTTATGTTCGTTCATGTTTATTTGATGCTATATATGAACTAGAAGGAAGAGATGATCGGATCACGAGCAGCTTTAACTGATGCTCTACAGCGATCTGTCACGGCACATTAAAGAGCCACAAAACGGTATTTATTGTTTAAATTTCTTTAAAAAAATGACCATATTTGAAAGGTGAGACTTTGTTTAATATGCTTAATATCAAAAGTAACCGAAAAGTAACCTGGTCTGTCCGGTCTGTCCGCGTGTTGTCAGTCTCCTCTCTGCTCCGCCATGTATTTTTCACTGCGTGAGAACATGGTGAGAGAGCGTGAGAGCGGCGTAGCTTGTCGGACATAGCGACAGTAACTAAGGAGGGCGGGTCTTTGCGAAGGGTCAATTGTGACAAAAGTGACAAAATAATGGCAAAATGTTCCTCTTTACATGTTGTTATTTGTATTGTCACAGCGTGTACAAAAACCAACGTAACATGAGACATGTTTTTTTGTACACGCTGTGACTATACAAATAACAACATGTAAAGAGGAACATGTTGGCGTTATTTTGTCACTTTTGTCACAATTGGGAGCAGTAGGATTGTTGGAACCAGTCACCTGCATGTTCTGTGATGGGCTGCTACGCTGGAGCCGTCAGACAGTTACAACACGCATGGACATGAGAAGGGTATATATGGACTTATCTAACTCTGGGGAAACGGTGAATAAGACACCGTTAAGTGTCTTATAAGTCCAATAAGTCGGCGTGTTCCTTTAAAGAGAAGAAAGCGTCTACCTCTACCAACAGGATCTCACATTACCAGTACATTTATTTACACGTGTGTTCTTTCAACTCAATCAATAATTGGACTGTATTTTAAGACGTAAATATAGAGTTGAAAATCAACTAACCTTTGTTTGTCGCATCAGGTCAGCCAAGACCTGCCCTGTGAGGCCCCTCTTTGCCTTGAAGATTTCCATGAGCCTGGGACTGTGATGGTCAAGGGCCTCGTAGAAATCCTGTCTCAGGCTCTTACCAACCACCCTGCTGAACTCCAGACACACCTGAAACATGTAAAAACATGTTCATGTTCAAATTAGTTGACACCATGATGTGATCTTTTTATGCAACAACCCAGTCTGCATGTATTACTCTTTAATTCAATTTTGATAAGTACTACGAAGCCCCTCTGGTGACAGCAGAGGGGCTCCGTAGAATACAGCATATGAGAAATCTATAGCCCTACCTGGTGTTCAGTAAAGAGAGCGGGCCAACGTTGACAAATCTGGGTGATGGCAGGCTTGTCCTTCACAACTTCATTCCTTCGAAGAGCGAATGTCAGATCCATCTTCTGCTTGATGAGGGCTCCATTTGGGTTTTTCTTTTTCATTTCTTCCACCATGAGCAGTCGAGCATCTTCAAGGCTGGAGTCATCCTGTCCATCTGGATAATCTGGTAAGTAATTGACTTCTCCTCTCTTTGGCTTCTTGATTCTCTTGTTAGGTGGGTCTCCACAAGGAGAGTGCTTTCCATGTTTACCGCCGTTCACGGTGACATCACGGTGACCCCGCTGACGCATTTTTGTTCGGTAATTCCCCATCTTGAATTTCAAGCTGTTTTTCCAACCGCTCCAGCCGGACACTGATCCTTGTTCTTTGAGACATGGGTGTGCTCGCACCAGTGCTGAGGCAACAGCTTCAAATTCTGCATTTGTTGGATATGCTTTCAAGGCATAAATGGTCTCGGCCAGCCTCTCAAGGATGTCGTGTTTGAGCTCCTTTGACGGAATGAGGTGTGTTCCATCCCTGAGATGGAGCAGGTTTGCTTGACGCAGTCTATATTCCACATCAACAGAGAATTTTGGTATATACATATCAAATACCTCTGGCCACCGGTGTTGTCTTTCCTCAGAGGAGTTGGAGAGGATGTCCGTGTCTGCCTGGCTGGGTGTGACGTTTAGTTCTTCACTTGATGTTGACCGTGGGACGGGCACCTCCACAAGAGAAAGCACTGGAATGATTTTAAGGGTAGGTCGCTCAGTCAGCTCTGATATGTCTGTTAGATTGCACAGTTCGTTGTCGAAGTTGGGATCTTTAAACTGTAAGCTGAAGTCATAGTTTATTTGAAGAACATCTTTAAGGGAGCAAATTAAAAGGTCAACTGTATCAGGCTTTGTCGTCAGTTCCACCTTCCTTATGTCTGCTTCAGTGAAGATAACTCTCATAAGCATTCTATGTTGCACCGCCATCTGGGGAGAAAGAGAGCCTGGTCAGCACAGAATATAACGTTTGAGAGTCACCATTAGTTTCCCACCTATTCTGTATGCTGAAAGGGGGAAAACATCGTTAAGCTCTGACAGCGGAACCACACACAGGGGGGGTGGGGTTACATCAGAGTAGCAAACTTCATACGATCTAAGGTGCTCATGGTACCATGCACTCATTACTCTGCACACGAACATGATTTCTGTATGAACTGCAACAATCTGTGTGATCTGCCTAAACTCAGGGAGACCTGAGCAGGATCCAGCAGAGACTACCATATCTGCCTTGTATGTAACTCCATCTAGACATATGGATGATGCTACAAGAACTGCTGCTGACTTGTGGATTTTCTGACAGAGTACCATATGGACGTTATCAGGGAAAGAGGATACCGGGACTGTAGTGACCTTCTCCATCTCGACTGAAGGTTTGAAAAATGAGCTTGAGTCCAAATGATAGCTGACTGCTTTCTGGTGTTTCACAGCAAGTGTAAGGGCTACATTCCTGTAATTCTGAGCGTCACGGATAACCTTTTTGAAAAATTTGTGCTTGCCCTCAAAACGCATAGTCCAGACATCACATAGTGGACCAAATGCCTTAATAAGTTGAGGGTAATGTTCAATGTAGTGATGTTTTGGACGTAATCTTAACTCTGGGAATGTAGACTGCAGCAGTTCTCTGTGTTCTGCTAACTTGCACTCCAGGAAGTAGAGTGTCTCTTCAGTAAACCTGGGGGCAACTACTAACTCCACAATGTCTTTGACAAGCATGAGAACTTCCCATGCCTTTTCCCCAGGAGGAACATACTGACCAACAAGAAATGGAAGGAGCCTAATTAGGCACCAGTTCTCATGAGCATTTCCCCCGATTGTGCCTTTTGTGGAGAAGCTTTTTGTAATAGGCTGTGGCTGGTCTGTTTTGTCAGTAAAGGTGTATGTAAAGGACCTGATAGCCTGATTCAGTGTTTCTAGATTAAAATATCCCTTGGAAATCAGATCTGAAAGGCACAGAGACAACTCTACGGGGACTATGCCCTCCAGAAGATCATGCATGAGGTCAGGAGGGTAACCTTTAACAACATGAAAGTGCTCCAGTTTTGCAGTCAAAGGGCACTCTTTTTTCACACCGTATGTTCTACCCAGTTCTGGGTCTTCCATCACTTCCTGCACTTGTCCATCATGTCTGTCTTTGTCTCGGAGCTCAAAGGCACCAGAGCGCACCTCTTGTTCCTGAGTGTCACTTCTACTTGCCATGCAGAATCTGCAGAACTTATCAACAGAGAAGCTCTCATAGAATCCTGCCAGTGCATGAGCACCTAGGTTGTCAGCAGCTACATACAAAACTGTTCCTTTCACACTTGCACCTAAGGACTCTACGTAAACACCATCTTTTTCAAGTGACATCAGATCATGTATAAGTGGGTCCAGCACTTTAGCATAACCACATTCTTTTACAGTGGTTGTGTTGCATATAAGAGCAAGTTGGATAGAATTGAGTGATGATCTATATTTTGCTGGCATATTGGCAATTACCCAGTACACAGCACACATCTTATGCTTCTTCTTCGATGTTCCTAACGGATTGGCGACTTCGAAGTCATCGATGTACAGCCCAATGGCAATTGTGAACTCATCACTAGCAAGAAGGTCATTTTCTCTGAAGTATACACCATCTACATGAGTTTTGTATTCATTTGGAACATGCGTTTCTTCAGACATTGCTTTATCTAACACATCTGTCCTGCTCAGCAACTTCTGCAGCATTTGCTGTATGGGAACATATACAACCGATTTCTTATCTTTGTCAATTGCATACTCTACAGGCATTACCAGCGGAAATGTTTTAGACACATATGATGCTCTCTTTTTTGTGGTTGCTAAGGAACCAACTTTGCCACAAAATGTTGTCATTACGTTGGTCTCTGAAACAGCACTGCTCACCTGTTTCACAATGGACTCATCTATCTCGGAATCATACTCCTTAAGAATCATCTTCACCTTATGATGCAGAAGTGGCTCTGACAAGTAATGTATTTCACAAAGCTGTTTGATAACTTCCTGTACAGAGCGCTCGGGTATATGGAGGATGGTCTGCATCTTTAAAAAAAGTGCAGCCAAGTTGTGCTCTAACTGCTTTTCCAAATTATGAAGATCTATCTCACAAGCTTCTTCACTGGCATCATCTATCTCCCCCATGTCTTCAGTTGGCATTTGCTCATCTGCAACATCACTGTCTTTTGTGACATCACTGTCACTTTACGCTAACATTAACTATTTCTTTCTTGAACATCTTCCAGTTGCCTTCTCTATGTGCTTTACTTTTATGTGCATTGAAAGTTGAATATACACTGCTCTCAAATCTACAGCCTGCATATGGACACTGAACCTTTTGGTTAACTTTCAAGTGTCTGCTTCGGAGGTGGGTGAAAAATTCAGTTTCAGAGCAGGGCTCAATGAATTCACACAACTGACAGCAGAACTTGACAGCTTCATTTTCTTCTGGTTGTTCCTCATGAATTTTGGAGTGAACACGAGATATGTGTGCTTTAAGGCTGTTTAAGGACTTGAATGTGCACAAACAGTCCTGGTGCAAACAAGGAAATGGTACTGTCCTTGTGTAACTACCATGTTTTAACCGGTAGTGTTTAAATAGCTGCGCCCTCTTCCCACTAATAAAACCACAATATTTACACTTCCACTCCATCTTCAGCTAGCTAAAGTTACATGAACTTAGCTTACAGTGTAAAACTTCTGAAAATAACTATTTGAAATTGGCTTGAACACATAGCCAACAAGCTAACATTAGCTAAATAACAAAATCTTGAAGAGGCATGACAGCTAAAAGTGGGACAAATAGCCAACTAACAAAGAATAAATCAAAATAAATCAAGAAATTAAAGCTAATTAGCTAACTAATAAAGTGATCTAGTGTGCACCAACTTAGGATGTTTGCAGTTCTGTGGCTAGCTGCTTCACCGTCTCAGCTCAACTTTAGATGTCTGGAAGCAATGGAGTAAAATAGTTTCAGAATCGAATGAACGGACATATCAGCTCGGTGTCACATATAGACGTGAAGATTGCCTGCCGAACTATGGCAAACCGTTTTAACTTACTCATTTCCAGGATATGAATTGTTGATATCAACAACTGTAATTCTTGATATCTGTAGTTGTATTTTCACTAGTGAAATGTCAAAATCAATTTATTTTTAGACTAGTGATATTAAGAATTTATTTCTTACTAGTAGAAATATAATTTTTGATATCAATAATTGATTTCTGAACATGCATTTCTGATATCAATATTATTTCAGATATATAAAATGGCTTTACTAGTAACAATCACATTCATGATATCATAAATGAACATTGTCACTAGTGAAAATGTAATTATTGATATCAAAAATAAAGTTTTTTACTAGTAAGAATTGTATTTCTGATATGTGAAAAAACATACGATTATAGATCAAGAATTATAGTTTTTACTAGTGAAAATGTAATTACTGATATCAAAAATTGCCATTGTTAATAGTAGAAATATTATTCCTGATATCAATAATTATCATTTTAACTAGTGAAAATTAAATTGTTGATATCAAGGATTCATGAATAAAGTTAAAGCATCTTGCCACAGTAGAGCAGTCTATTGTGTGACCGAGTACGCGTCGTGTAACGTTACCCAAACACCGCGGCGGGCTTGAAGTGTACCCAAAGCGGACAGTCACGTCGGCGCAAAGCTCAATTTCTATGTCCGGGCGGACTCCGCGTACTCGTACTCGGTGTCACACAATAGAATCCGCTTTAACAAGGCAGCTGGGATCTACGCCAACTTACCGCGAAATTCGCTGGTCCGAGGTTGATCTAACGCTTCAGGTGTCCGGCTCAGCTCAACTTGGATTAGCAGCTAGCTGTCTGGGGGCAACATACAATTTTCGTTAATGGCGCTAGCTAAAGTTACCAGTGAACACATAACTTACGTTAGCTAAGAGAGTGTGGGCAGAGTTAACTGGCTAGCTTCCTTCCTTGTCAATAACTAAGTTAGCTACAAGTCATTTTTCCCCCGTTTTTAAAAAATAAGATACTAATGAAACTTGATAAAAGTTACAGATATAACGTTTTATCTGATAGATATAGAGACTAACGTTACTTTGAATTATATCAAAGTTTCATTTCTATAGTGTTGTCCCCATGAAAAGATATAATAAAACATTTGTAAAATTGTGAGGGGTGTAAGTTAATCACTTTCGAGATATAACTTAACTGCTAGCTAAGTTACCTCAGCTAACGTTAGCAGTCGGGACTGTCTGCAACCATTGCAGTTTTTAAAAATTTAATAAACTTACCGTTTTGTGTATGAACCGTCTGAACTCAGTTCATTCGCCGACCGAAGGCTTCAAACAACGTCGCTGCTAGAACGTCAGTTGACGAAAATAGTTGGATTCTTTGTCTTGTTCTGTTAAAAGTTCAAAGTCATCAATGCCATGCCACTTGGTCAAAACTGATATAAAAACTAGATTTTTGGCGGTTGCATGGATGACGTCAATGCGTTGCTAAGAGGCGGGGCATGCCTGCAGCGTAAATGCAGACTATGCTACTGAATAAAATACTTTAAAATATATTTGGTGTTTTTTAACTAAACAGTAACGGCAATCATACAAATGAATACAATACTTTTAAAATATATTTGGTGTTTTTTAACTAAACAGTAACGGCAATTATACAAACGAATAAAATCTTTTAAAATATGTTTGGTGTTTTTTTTTTTACTAAACAGTAATGGTAATCATACAAACGAATAAAATACTTTAAAAATATCTGTCTACAAGATAAAAATGCAGACTATCATGCTGATGAATAAAATACTTACAAATATATGTCCGTCTATAAAATAAATACAGACTAAATTTTAAATGAGGTTTGATCAAATGTATGGTAACATCATGGACACAACAACATCCAGAAATCAGCTAACTGTATGGCTAAAATTGTTAGCTAATATTCACTAACAAATGTCAATCAACGCAAATGCAGTTTTAAATTAGGTTTCATCAATTGTACGTTAACATCAGGGACACAACAATAACAGCAAGAAATCACGAACTTACCCGTGACTCCATCTGGAAAATAATTCGCGATTTTGTTTTTGACCCTCTGAACTTGTTGTTGGACATGCCTCGACATGACACGTGAAGCGCCAGGCTGCAGCAGTCTTGTTAGTAATAGGAAAAACTTGATGATATTGAGTTGTTTGAGCTCAAACACATAATTACAATAAGATAGGCCATTAAAAAGTACAATTTACTCAGAATTCATAATTAATGTAAATAAATGACACATGTTTAAGTAATACATACTCAGTTTGTTTGAGTAGAAACTACTGATTGGACTTAAAAACACAATTACAAAAAGAAAGGACGTGAAAAAGTTCAGCTTAATCAGAATTAACAAGTAATGTCAATAAATTAGACACATTTAAGTAATATGAACTCAATCTCTTTGAGTTGAATCAAAATCTGGGTTTACAGTGTGTGTGCTGGCTTCAACAGGGAGACTGCATTTCCCTCTACTGCAGAACATACAGTCAGCCATATTTAAAACTTAAAATATTAATGTATCGCACACTGACAGTGTTACAGTGTTACTAGTGTAACACACACAGTGTTACTTGCTTAGAGGAGCCAGCACCAGGGTCAGATTGTACAGCACCTGTAATCCCATCCATAATCGGCCGTCCCTTATTCCATCAGAGCCAACTCAGTGTATTCTGGAGGAGTGGCCCTCCACTGGTTTTCTGAATTTCACTGTTTTTTCGGTTTGCCTCAAACAAATAAAAAAATAATAAAAGGTTGTGTGTAAATAAATACTTACTAAGCTACTTTTAATTATATTTTTTATTTTGTCTTTATCAGCTGCCAAAAACGTTTGGAGTTGCATCTAAAATCAATGAATATTAATCCTTACAGGAATACGTGCAATTTTTTTTAATAGCTATATTATAAAAATATAGGCTATATTTTACACACACACACATACATTCATAGCCTATACATCATTTCACATGAATAAAGAACGTATTTATTTAGCTTACACATTAACGCAATCAGCAATCTTTCTCCAACAGTCTTCTCTTGCTTTGGCAGCAGAGACCGTATTGTTTCGAGCTTGTAATACATATTTAAATTCATCGTAATTCTGAATGATTATCTCTTGCTCCTCCGCGGAAAGAAAGTATCGCTCTCGCTCTATCCATATCGAACGCGATTGGTTTTCGGTGCCAACGTCACTTTGGTATGTGCACGCGCTCGTGGAGTAAGCCTGAGTTGACAGAGAAAGTTGATGAGCTGCTTCATGGTACCAATAAAGCCTGATTGCATCGGTTTGGTTTTGTCAACTCAAAACTAATCCTGTAACTCAGAGTTTGTTCAGCTACCTTCATGGTACAGGCCCCAGGAGTCTACTCAGAACATCTGCTCGTGGACACGCACACACATACACAAACCTCTAAAGTCATCATATAAAGACTTTATTGAGATATATTTTGATATGCTTATATGTGTGTCTGTTACCCAGATTCCATGGTTATCTGCGACCGTACCGTAGTCCTAAAAAAACTACAAATGCTTGGAAAGTATGCCTTTTAATGTATAACTTTGCAGTATTATCCAACTTATGTTGTTCTTCATATTTTTAGAATCCTCTTGATCTGACCAAACCATATCTGTATGTGTACAAACCATAGGATGTGTGTTACGATGTTTTATCATCTCTGGAGTAAAATTGAACGCATTTTATGTCACCGTCATAAAACATGCAAAGTCGATCTCGACAAGACAAAAGATCATAAAACCTAAACTCCCGCTCGTGATTCCCTTTCTCTTACTGGCCAAGGCAATGAGAAGAGGCCGGACTTCTCAGAGGTGATAAAGAGGGCTTCCCAACTCCGCCCGCTCTCATTCAAATTCAAATTTATTTATAAAGCACTGAATAAAACAACACAGTTGACCATAGTGCTGTACAAGCAGTAAAACAATAAACAGAGAAAAAACAAGTAGTAGGTAATATAAACTTCATAAAAATATTCAACAATATTTATAAGGAATAATAAAAATGACACTAGCACCCTTCACACTTATCTTATTCGAACGCTATCATAAAGAAATATGTTTTCAGATGGCTTTTAAACTGACTGAGTGTAGGAAGGTCCCTAATATACAAAGGTAAACTGTTCCATAATTTAGGGGCTGCGACCGCAAATGCGCGATCCCCTCTAGTCTTCATCTTTGATCGCGGGACAGCAAGACGCTTCTGAGATTGTGATCGTAGCGATCTCATTGACTTTTGTTCCTGTATTAAATCAGCAATATAAGATGGGGCTAACCCATGTAGAGATTTAAATACAAATAGCAGAATTTTAAAATGAATCCTAAAGGTGACAGGCAGCCAATGTAATGATTTTAACACCGGAGTAATATGATCGAATTTGCGAGTGCCTGTCAGCAATCTTGCAGCCGCATTTTGGACCATCTGTAGTCTATCTAGAACTTTATTTTGGGCACCATAATATAATGAGTTGCAATAGTCTAGTCTTGAGGTGATAAATGCATGAATTATTTTTTCCAGATCTTTGTGAGATAATAAAGGCTTAATTTTTGAAATCATCCTCAATTTAAAAAAACTCGTTCTAATCTGATGTAGCCCTTTATGTTGTTAAGTTTTTCCAGAGCAGCTCTGACTTCCTCACGTGTGACAGGGTCTGTATTGCAGACAGCACTAAGCATCTCTTCCTGATCCGAGTCTTCATCATGTAACGTCGCGCCTCCGGCGAGCTCGTCGCCGTTCTTTTATTTTGTTTCTAGTTTAGTTTGTGTTTTTTTTTAGTCTAGATAAGCCTCCGTGTTTAATTCCCACCGACGAAGGAAAGGAACACTGCACGGCATATCTCTTCGCACGTGACGCGTCGGGCGGGGAGACACACACACGCTTCTTCACAAGCCATGCAAAGAGTACCAAACCTCTGCAAGTATCCGTGTTTGATCACGTTTTTAAGATTTGTTGAAGTCTTGTTGTCTCTCAAAGTTCCGTTTGTCTATGTGAATTTGCTAACTTATTTAGAAAGATCATCGGGTCTTCCTAATCTCACTGCAACCATGCAACTCTCTAAACTCTCACCCTCTCTCTCTCTCTCCCCCTCTTACACACTTTCGCGTGTAAATTATCCATTGCCCAAACTTTACGCATTTCTCGTTCATTGTCTTATTGTTTTGTGTACTTCTATGTGTTTGTAAATACATATATACCCCGTGTGAACGTAGTAAATATATAAGTAGACATGCCTTTATTAAATCATGATATTCACGTGACTGATTCATTCTCTTTGCTCATTCTCAAGTCTCTTAAGTGCCAAAAGATCTTATGCTACAAGCTTTACGAATTAATTAATTATTTAAATAATTAATATTTTAAAGAGTACTCATTATGGGGCAGGAAGCCCAATTCTTCTGGCCAGAGAATTGCGTTTCCTGCAATCCTATAAAGTAAGATGATATTGGGGAAACCCCACAATATTATTCTGACAATTGAGCTAAATTAATTTTGCCTGCTTTGTAAGACGTGGTCTGTGTAATTAACTGCAATCAACTTGTCGTTAAAATGAAAGGATTTCGATATTGTGGCGGTGATTGACGCTAAGATTTCTACAGTCCTCGAGGCGATTAACAGCCAGTCGTCGAAAATTCAAAGCATCGTACAGCGAGTTCAAGAAGCAGAGGACAGAATCGAGGTGACTGAAACAACTTGCACTGCCAACGAAACCAAGATTCAGGTCCTGGAGAAAAGAATTTGTGATTTAACTGAGCAGGTAGATGATTTGGAAAATCGTGGAAGAAGATGTAATGTACGTATTATCGGCCTACCGGAAGATACAGAGGGAATGAATCCACTCAAATTCTTCGAGAAATGGATCCCAGAATACCTCAACCTGGACACAAAGGCGGGTAAATTGAAACTGGAAAGAGCACACCGCTCCCTCGCTCCAAAGCCCGTTCTAAACCGCCGTCCGCGACCTGTCATCGTTCGATTTCGCAATTTCCAAGACAAGCAAAGAGTGATGGCTGCTGCTAGTAAACGCTTCGCCCTCAACAACAGCACGCAAATATCTGACGCAGACAACCTGCGAATTTCCTTCTACAACGATTTCTCAGCGGCTGTGGTGCAGAAGAGAAAAGCGTTTAATGAGGTTAAAATTCGTCTTCGAGAACGACAGATGGATTATGCGTTGCTCTACCCTGCCACACTTAGCGTGAAGGTCGGCCAGGCGCGCAAGAAGTTCACTTCTCCGGAGGAGGTGGGAGTTTTTTCTCGACTCCCGTCAAGTGCCTGCTTAGATGCGATCAAAGAGTACATATAGAATGTAGGTACTTCTATACTCCCTGATGCGATGATTTTTCCCTGCGAACTTTTGTTTGGACTTTGAGTTACAATTCCTCTGTTTAGTTCCACCAAAAGAGACTGTGTGCGCAGTTCAGCATACGTCCGATTCATGCCGCGCTGATTTTCGGTGAAGATGAAGAATGGTGTGTTGAAACAAGTGTGTGCCTATCATCTTCCCAATTAGGTTGGTTTGGAAACCCTGGTGAGATGTCTGAAAGGGTGGTTCCCCTATTTCTTATGTTTCGCTTTGTGTGTTTAATTTGTACTATAGTTTTAGTAAAGATTTTTTGTTTTTGTTCATCTCTGCATAGTTCTGTTTTAGGCCACTACGTATGCCACCCAAATATGTTTAGGTACAGCGGTTTCTCATTTGAATTTTATGACTATGGATAATACACTTCGTATTTGTACATGGAATGTTAAGGGAATTCATAACCCTATAAAAAGGAAGAAGATTGTGTCATATATAAGAAATAATAAGATTGGTATAGCTTTTTTGCAAGAAACACATTTAGACAAACAGGAACATTTAAAATTAAAACGAGGATATAATCAAGTATACTTCTCATCATTTTCATCAAAAAGTAGAGGGGTGGCTGTGATGATCAGTAAAGATGTCCCACTGAACGTTGTCAAACTGATAGAAGATGTCAGAGGCCGTTTTGTTATTATAAAGGGCACCTTATTTGGTAGTTCTATTTCTTTGTTTAATGTATATTTTCCTCCAGGGCACCCTTCTGTTCTCTTACGAGAGTATCTCTCGTACTGCGTAATATCTTACGCTATGGGGAATACTCTTTTCCTCGAGATATTGAAGCCAAAAATTATCCTTAATTTTTAAAATGTAAAACGCTTTGCAGCAGCAAGCAGACAAGGGCGAGACAGCTCGCGCGCCCATTGGCTGCCTTGCTGGAAAAGCAGCAGCCTATCGAGTGAGGCACTGCGTGACGTAATGACGAATGGGGGCGCTTCGCGCCCATTTCGTCATGTCCCGCCAGTAAAGGCGTGGTCTCGCCCTATAATACCCTCGATAGCTGTATTTCCTCTGATTTTTCTACTCTTCACGTGAAGCTCACGCATCGCTGGATCCAGAGTGAGAAGCCGCGCCGTTGACTTGTAGCCTTATCAGCGGGACGTGCCATCTTCTGAAGTCGCTGGCCCAGCCGCCTTCAACCGCCGTACCTGCTGCGCTTTCCGGCGTACTATATCCTTTTACTCTGCTAAGTGTGTGTGTGTTTGCTTACGTGACGCAACACCCATTTCTACTGTTCTAAAAGAGCTGCGTCTTTTTAAAGATGCCTTCCTGTGGTTCTTGCCGAGCCCCACTCAGCGACGAGGACCGCCACGTCATCTGCGTGTCCTGCCTGGGTGAGGATCACGCGGCCACCGCGCTCGCTGACGGCGGATGCCATCATTGTGAACGCTTGCCTATGGTGACTCTGCGGACTCGCCTAGCTTCGTTCTCCGAGCCCGCATCCCAGCCCGCCGTGATGCCGCGCCGCAAGAAGCGCCGCGCCCAGCGCGCGCCCGAGCTATTTCCAGCCCGCCAAAGCTCGCCGGTTCGCCCGCCAGCTTCGCCGGCTTCGCTCGAGTCGCTCCCAGACGGACAGCGGCCGCCGTCTGCCGCCGCGTCCGCACTTGAGCTCGACGAACTTACCGGAGACGGCATTGAAACTGAGCCGATGCGTCCGCTCTCTCAAGCCATGGATTACATCGGCCTCGACTGAAAGGCGCTCGCGCAACTAACGCGCAATAGGCTGGACGGACGCTTTCTCGGGAAAGACGAAGCTCCGTCACAGTCGAGACCCGCGCCTTTCCCCCCTGAATGGTGAGATACATTTGTGGCTAACGCTATCCGAGATGACGGAAGCTGAGCGCTCCGTGTTCCTCGACGTTCTCGCTCTGCTGGACGCCGCCCCCCTCAGCGCGGGCCCCGGCCGAGGATTGAGATTGAGCGACGGTGTTCAGTTCCCGCTGCGGCCGGATTTCCACCAAAACTTCTCGCTCGTTCAGTTCCAAGCAATGTGACTGTTCCAGTGTATTTCGCAGTGAGCAAGCTGGTCCACAGCCCGCTTGCCTGCGCACAAAGGTCGTCGTTTCGGCTAACTAGCAGCGCCGCCAGGCCCGAGATCAAACACCGCGCTCTCGCTTTGCTGGACGCCGCCCCCCTCAGCGCGGGCCCCGGCCGAGGATTGAGGTAAAGCCCGAGGTCTCAAGGCCTTCCTAGTCTCTCTAGGAAAGTGACGGTGTTCAGATCCCGCTGCGGCCGGATTTCCACCAAAACTTCTCGCTCGTTCAGTTCCATGCGTTGTGACTGTCCCAGTGTATTTCGCAGTGAAGCAGCCGGTGTCTCAGCCCGCTTGCCTGCGCACAAAAGCCGTTTCTATGGCTACCCAGATAAATCCAATAAAGAGTGCATTTTCTGGTGTTCCGGCCACGGCCGATGGTGTTACGAGTGTTGTAAGAATGCCCACGTCCCAGTGCCCATTCCCACACCCAGACACAGCCCGCCACGGTGCAGGGCTAGCACAAATAAAACCAACTCATGTTGGTTGTGCAGAAAATGTAGTGAACGCGCCCTTACAATGCCCGCTTACACTACACGATGCGTGTCCCTTGGTTTCTGTAAAAACGAAACTAACACACATTTAGTCGGCGCGAGCCGACAGTGTTCTCAGTGCAGTAAATGTGCCCGCTGTCCCGCATTTCCTCACTGACACGCCGAATCCCACGGGATTCACCCCCGCTCGCTTTCTATGCACAACCCGTCACAGAGAAGCTGAGCGCGGCCAGGCTGCCCGCTGTGATTAGCGCGCACCTCGCACGCTGTGAACACAGCGTTGATTCAGTCGGCGCGAGCCGAGTGTTCTCCGTGCAGAAATTGTGCCCGCTGTCTCGCGCCCGCATTTCTCACAGACACTCCGAATCTCACGGGATTCGCCCCCGCTCGTCTTCTCTGCACAACCCGTCACAGAGAAGCTGAGCGCGGCCAGGCTGCCCGCTGTGATCAGCGCGCGCCTCGCACGCTGTAAACACAGCAGTGATTTAGTCGCGCGAGCTGACAGTATTCTCAGTGTAGTAAATGTGCCACATTTAGTAAATGTGCCCACATTCCCTCACACGCGCCGAATCCCACAGGATTCGCCCCGCTCGCTTTCTCTGCGCGTCCCGCCATAGAGAAGCTGAGCGCGGCCAGGCTGCCCGCTGTGATCAGCGCGCCCCCCGCCTCGAACGCTGTAAACACGGTGCTGTGTTCCCAGTACACAGGGGCTCTCGAGCCGCCGTCCTGCCGCGGCCAGAGCCCAGATTTCATTCTACCCCTAGCTATTCACGCAGATGCGTGGTCAAGGCTTCCCGAGGTATCAGAATGGGTGTTGAACACTATAACGAGAGGCTGGTCGCTACAGTTCGCTCGACGCCCCCGCCGTTATACGGCGCGAGTCGAAACTACGGTGTATAGCGAAGTGTTTCATCTACTTCGAGCCGAGATAGCGAAACTACTGAGAAAAGGGGCTATAGAACCTCTATCTCAGGGCGAAGGGGGCTTATACAGCAGATATTTTCTGGTACCGAAAAAAGATGGTGGGCTCAGACCCATTCTAGATCTGCGACTGCTGAACAGAACGCTCGGGAAGCGCCAGTTCAGAATGCTTACGACCAGGAAAATCCTCGCGCAAGTGCGCCAAGGAGACTGGTTCATGTCAATAGATCTGAAAGACGCCTATTTTCAAATACAAATAGCGTCCCATCACAGGCGATTCTTGAGATTCGCCTTCGAGGGCCAGGCATATCAATACACAGTCCTGCCGTTCGGCCTGTCCATAGCACCCCGTACGTTCACGTAGTGCATGGACGCGGCCCTCGCCCCCCTGAGACTCGGGGCATGCGAGTTTGAACTACTTGGACGATTGGCTGATTCTAGCTCGTTCACAAACGGAGCTCATAGAACACAGGGCCGCATTACTCGAGCACCTCGAGGAGCTGGGCCTTACAGTCAATTGGGCGAAAAGCTCACTGCTCCCCAGTCGGAGAATTTCCTTTCTGGGAACAGTGTTAGACTCGCTATCCATGACAGCACGCCTGTCACCGGAGCGCGGTTTGAATATTCAGCACGTCGCGAGATCCTTCCGCCACGGCTCTATAGTCCCGCTCAGAAGGTTTCAGAAAATGCTGGGTCTGATGGCCTCAGCAGCCTCCGTACTCCAGTTGGGCCTGCTCCGCATGCGCCCACTGCAGCTATGGCTAAAAGCACGAGTTCCCCCCAGGGCGTGGACCGCAGGTCTATTTCGCCTCAGGGTCGACCTTCAGTGCATTGCGGCTCTGAAACCATGGAAAGCAACCGACTGGTATCAGTCGGGTGTGAGTCTGGGGATCCCCTCGAGTGTGAAGGTGGTGTCTACGGACGCCTCCACTTCGGGGCAGGGAGCGCTGCTCGAGGGCAGACCGCTAGCTGGCCTATGGTCAGTACGGGAGAAGCTCCTTCACATAAACTGCTTGGAATTAATAGCAGTCGACAAAGCGCTACGGCGCTTCTGTCCCCAGATAAAAGGCCACCACGTATTGGTCCGGTCGGACAACATGTCAGTGGTGGCGTACATAAATCGCCAGGGCGGCGTCAGGTCCCGAAACCTTTACAGGCTGACGGGACGCCTCCTGGTCTGGGCTCAGCACAACCTGCTCTCGCTGAGAGCGGCGCATGTGCCTGGTCACCTAAATGTGGGGCCAGACAGGCTGTCCAGAAACAACGTCCCAGCAGGAGAATGGTCTCTGCACCCGCAGACGATCCAGCTGCTGTGGGAAACGTTTGGCAAAGCGCAGGTGGACCTGTTCGCGTCCCAAGAAAACGCTCACTGCCCGAGAATCTTCTCGAAATGCCGGGAGGCGCTGGCCCATGTTTGGCCCCGCCGCCCCCTATATGCTTTTCCCCCTGTCTCACTCCTGCCTCAGGTGTTGGAGCGAATCAGGAGGGAGGGATGCCCAGTGCTACTCATAGCTCCGCTCTGGACAAACCAGTCGTGGTTCCCTGTCCTGATGCAGCTGACCAGCGCTGTCCCATGGCCTTTACCGCTGAGGAGAGACCTCCTCTCTCAGGCGGGAGGCTCGATTTGGCATCCTCGCCCGGATTTGTGGTCCCTGCACGCATGGGCCATCAACGGGTACCCGCTGACCTCCCAGAGAGAGTGTTAAACACGATTGCGCAGGCTAGAGCCCCGTCTACCAGACGGCTCTACACCTCGAAGTGGTCTGTGTTCTCTGCTTGGTGTCAAGCGCAGAGCTTTTCACCTGTAGACTGCGGGTTTACGGAAGTGCTTTCCTTCCTTCAGGAGCTACTGGATAAGGGCAGGACCCCTTCCACGCTCAAGTATACGTGGCGGCCATAGCAACGTTTGCAAAACCGGTGTCTGGCCAGTCACTAGGAAAGAACGACTTAGTCGTGCGTTTACTTAGAGGAGCTCGGAGGCTAAAACCCTCCCAGGCCCCCTTCAGTCCCGACATGGGACCTTTCCACGGTCTTGGAGGCCATGAAAGGTGCCCCATTCGAGCCAATCCAGTCGTCAGACATGAAACACTTGTCTTCAAGACAGCGTTTCTTATGGCTCTCGCTTCAGTGAAGCGCGTAGGGGACTTGCAAGCGCTTTCAGTGAGCGCGTCATGCATGGAGTTTGGACCTAATGACTCAGAGGTCATACTCAAACCGAAGCACGGCTACGTGCCAAAATCCCTCAACACACCGTTCAGGGCCCAGGTGATTTCCCTGTCTGCCCTTCCGGTTCTCAATGAGGAGAAGGACGCGAGTCTCCTTTGCCCTGTCAGGGCACTAAGGGCTTATGTGTCCCGCTCGTCTGGTTTCAGACAGACTGAGCAGCTTTTCGTTTCATTTGGCGGCCGTGCTAAGGGACTTGCCGCTTCGAAACAGAGCCTATCCAGAAGGATAGTCGGTGCCATTGCGCTGGCTTACACTTCTAAGGGCCTACAGTGCCCTTTGGGTGTTAGAGCGCACTCCACAAGAGGCATGGCCTCCTCGTGGGCATGGTCTAACGGGGTTACCCTGCAAGATATTTGTATGGCCGCGGGCTGGGCCTCGCCGTCTACATTTATAAAATACTATAACCTGGAGGTTCCCGCCTTACAAGCTAAGCTTTTGGCGGTCTGAACTTCGGGCTTATCTGCCGCCATGCGGCTTATGTGTGGAGTGTTGGCCTGTGCATCGCTCAGTCCGATGCGGCAGCTCCATGAGTGTGGTACCCTTACGGGTCTGATACCCCTACAGGACTATTATAAAGGAGTGATGCTTCTAGCCTCTCCTCCTCTACTCTGTGAGAGTTGTGGTGATTGTGCACTAGATGCGCCCCGGGCTTCGGCCCTGGGACTCTGGTGTTGGATCCCTGTCCGCACGGCGTGTTGCATGGTGTTCCCCATAGCGTAAGATATTACGCAGTACGAGAGATACTCTCGTAAGAGAACGTACTCGGTTACTAACGTAACCTCGGTTCTCTCTAGAGAGGGAACGAGTACTGCGTATCTTGCCGTGCTTGGAATACGCTCTGGTTCGCTTCGGCGTTGAAAAATCAGAGGAAATACAGCTATCGAGTAGTAACCGAGTACGATTTCCTTATTAAGGCATTTGTAGACTTTAATGATTTGAGATCGGACTATATGATTGTTGCAGGTGATTTCAATTGTTTGTTAAATCCTCTCATTGATCGATTTCCCCATAAAATAGCGATTCCGTCGAAGCTAGCGAAGCAAATTAATGGTATTTGTGAGGACTTAGAACTTATAGATGTTTGGAGAGCTCTGCACCCATCTGGTAGGGAATACAGTTTTTTCTCCCCTCCACATCAATGTTATACTAGGATTGATTATTTTTTTATGCCCAGAAGTTCGTTACACCTTGTTATCTCATGTTGTATCAACAATATTGTTATCTCAGATCATGCTATGGTTGTTCTTGAGTTAAAAACGTCATGTAGAGATAATTTTCGGCAATGGAGACTAAACACTAATATACTCAGAGATAAATTATTTAAACCTTTCTTTTCTACGGAATTTACAGCATTCTATAACATTAATGCTCAAACTACTAAGGAATCCTCGCTTTTATGGGAGACTAGTAAAGCTTATATAAGGGGGTTAATTTTGTCCTTTTCTGCGTCTAAGAAACGTAAAAAAAATGAGACCCAAAGACAATTAGAAAAGGCCTTGAAAGAAAAAGAAGTAAAATATTTTAAGACTGCTGACAATACCTTACTTGGAGAAATATCTGCACTGAGGTGTGCTGTAGATTCGCTGATTACCCAAGATGCAGAATACAAAATGAGATTTGTGAAACAAAAATTCTATGAGCATGGAGATAAGCCAGGTAGACTTCTGGCTTATCTTACTAAAAAGAAAAGTGATTCACGTTCTATTGTTTCAATTTTAGATGAAAATGATATTTTACATTATGATTGTAGATCCATTAGCAGCACATTTAGAAATTACTATATGAACCTATACAACACTGAGGTATCCTGCAGTGATACTTCCCTATTAGAATCCTTTTTCTCCAGAATCAGCTTACCAACTATTTCAGAAGAGCTGAAAATGAACTTAAATGCTCCTATATCTAAGGAAGAGTTACTAGAGGCTATTGCGAAGATGCAAAGTGGAAAAGTGCCAGGTCCCGATGGTATAGGCTGCGAATTTTATAAGGATTGGCATGCTTTGTTACTTGAACCCATGCTCAATATGTTTAATTATTCATTTAACATTGGGATGCTTCCGGAATCTCTGAGAGAAGCTAATATTTCTCTTATTTTAAAAAAAGATAAACCTCCTGAACTTTGCTCTTCATATAGACCCATATCGCTATTAAATACCGACAGGAAAGTACTAGCTAAAATTCTAGCTTCTCGTTTGGAGAAGGTAGTAACTGAGGTTATTAGAGACGATCAAGTAGGTTTTATAAGAGGCCGCTCATCTTGTAACAATATGAGACGTCTTCTTAATATTATACAAACTTTTCAACAACGTAAGATCGATGGGCTAGTGTTATCTCTTGATGCGGAGAAAGCATTTGACCGTATTGAGTGGTCATATTTATTCTTTGTTTTGGAAAAATTTAATTTTGGTGATTCTTTTATCAGATGGGTTAGAGTCAGGGCTTGACATTTACACCCGCCAACCCGCCAAATGCGGGTGGATTTCACCCGTGGCGGGTAACACAGTCACTCCCACTAGCCACTTTGGCGTGTTGAAAAATTGTAGTCTTGTCAAAAAGGCATCTGAAATAACAAAACACGCGGACTGGCCGTCGGACTGAGGGCTGTTTTAGTCTGCCCTTAATTATCAACTTAACCAGCAGCAGCGATGATATAGCGATCTTTTTTAAAAGCAGGAGAATCCAGACCACAGGCGCGTCTCACGCTCTCCTGCAGTGCCGCTGCGCGAGGGTGCGCGCGCCAAATATGACATCCAGACTTTTGTCAAACGATAAAGTTGAATCTGTCACAGGGCAGCCACAGTCCCTCAGACCTGTATACCGTCAGCCTGATTTTAACCTGATGGTACGTACGATCTCTGTCATCACACGCGACTGGTCGCATGCACACACACATCAACACAGCGTCCAGTCAGTGCGTGAGTGTGCGTGGCCGAGCAGTGCGTAGAAGAAATGCACAGGAGAACGAAATAAAGAGAAAAGGCAGAGCTGAGATAAAGAAAAAATTATCTTCATGATTAAGGGACACGGTGTAACTACTAAACAGGGCTGCCCTTATGTCACGTTTCACAACTATCTTTCCAGAGTTAATTCTATGTTTTAATAAATTAATCATGCCATGAAAGAAAGCAGGAGATGCGTTTGTGGGAATAATCTGGAAAATAAAGACCTGTAGGCCTATACTTTCAGGTGGACATATCTTCAGTTACTCAGAGCTTCATGATGATAATTATTAAACCAGTCAGAGCTCTGAGGATATGCAGATGCAAAACAAACAATCCAAAGACCCCAAAACGATCATAGGCCTATATAAAGATTTAATCATGTTGCCAGTGGATTTTTTCTTAGAAAAAATCATTTATTCTTTGCTCATTGTTTCTAATGCAGATAATTGTTCTACTCTGTATTACAGTATCTACTGATAAAAAAAAACCTGATGCAAAACTGTACACACAACCTTATCAGAGCTAATGATATTAGTACATTTTAGTACGTTTTAAGCCTCATTGTCAACTTTAATCATATTAAACGTAATTTTCCAACAACAAAAATGTGGCTAGTAAAAATGCTGCGTGGCTAGTAATTTTGAAAAACCACTAGCCACATTGGCTAGTGAGCAAAAAAGTTAATGTCAAGCCCTGGTTAGAGTGTTATACGAAGAGCCTAAAGCATCTGTTCTTACAAATAGTTCCAAATCAGCTAGCTTCTCTTTACATAGAGGGACTAGGCAGAGGTGCCCACTGTCACCCCTGCTTTTTGCGCTCGCTATTGAACCCCTTGCTGAGATGATCAGAACAGTCCCTTCAATTGAAGGCTTGCAAACTAATGAGAAGCATCATAAAATAGCCTTTTATGCAGACGATGTGCTCATTTTCATTTCAAATCCTGCATCATCAGTACCATCTCTTCTTGATGTTATTAATAATTTCAGTACCTTCTCAGGATATAAAATTAATCTAAATAAGTCGGAGGCTATGCCTGTTGGTACCATGAAAATGATGCCAAAGGTTAGTTATTTTCCATTTAAGTGGTCCCCTGGAGGATTTATATACTTGGCTATCTTTGTAAGCCCTGTCTTCAAAAATTTATATAAAGACAACTTTACCCCTTTGTTCAGTAAAATAAGAGAAGATTTAAATCGATGGAATACGTTACCTATCTCCTGGTTGGGTAGATTGGCTCTTATAAAAATGACTATTCTCCCTAAGCTCTTATATCCTATTCAAATGATCCCTATCCTATTCTCTAAAAAGATTTTAAAAGATGTGAACGGCTGGCTTAGTTCTTTTATCTGGAGCAAGCGCAAACCAAGGCTGAAATTCTCTGTGTTACAACTACCAGGGTCGATGGGTGGCTTGGACTTGCCCAATATTAGGCTATATCAATGGTCTGCCCATCTAAGATATATGTCCGATTGGGTTGCTCTTGGGAACTCTTCTACGTGGTTAGATCTTGAACAATCTTTATCTAACCTTCCCCTTGTGGATTTGTTGTTTCTCAAAAAATTTAAAGTTGTATTTGAGAACTGTAATAACCCTCTAACTGTAAATTCACTTAGGGCATGGAGAGCTGTTTGTCGTTACGAGGGAAGAACTAAGCTAACCTCTGCTCTCACCCCAATTATGAACAATCCGGGCTTTCCTCCAGGTAGATCTGATGGGAGGTTTAAATTTTGGGCGAACCAAGGTATTATTCGACTTATAGACCTGTTTGATGAGGAAAGGTTGATGTCTTTTGAGAAGTTAAGTCAGCGGTTTCAATTATTAAAGCAGGACTTTTTTCGTTTTTTACAGATCAGAAATTATATCTTGAAAGATACCTCATTGTCTCATAACAGAAGTCTTTCTCCTATAGAAAAAGTGCTATTTCAGACACCTGGGGAGAAGTCAGTGAGTCAGTTATACAAAATTCTTAAGGCGTCTTCTGAAGGAAATGTAATTCTAAATTCTAGACTGACTTGGGAGAGGGAACTTTCTGTTTCCATAAGTGAAGATGAATGGAGTAATATTTGGAAATATGCTAAGTCTATTTCAGTATGTAATCGTGCCAAGGCTATACAATTCAATATTGTACATAGGATGCATATTTCACCAAACCGTAGACATGCATTCAACAATTCCCTCTCACCTTTATGTCTTAAGTGTAAGACACAAGTTGGTACACTCACTCACTGTCTTTGGTCTTGTAATCAGCTACAAATATATTGGGCCAAGATAGTTTCTGAAATGAGCAATATCTTTAATAAGGAGTTGGCATGGGATCCTTTATTTTTGATCTTGGGTCTGCCTGATAAAGCTTTGATTTTTTCAAAAGAAAAAAGGTTGTATAATCTTCTTACTTTTGCTGCTAGGAAAAACATATTACTGAGGTGGATAAGTGACAAGACTCCTACTATATCGGGTTGGCACAAGATTTTAATGGAACTTATTCCGCTGGAATATTTAACTTGTGTAGTTAATGGTCAGCCAGACCAGTTCTATAATGTCTGGAAACCCTATTTAAATAATCTTGGGGTTGAGTTGTCAACTATTCTGCAGAAAGGTTTTACCACTCAAATGTCTTGTGAGTGAGTACTTATTGTGTCTGAAATTGAAATTGTATTGTACTTTATTTATTTATTTTTTACTCTTAAAGTGGCCTATGTTAAATGTTATTGGTACCATCTATGTTTTTTTTTTATTTTTTATTTTTTTATTATTATTATTTATTTTATTTTTTTCTTGGGTGAAATCCGTGTTGTGTTTTTGTTAAAGTTGAAAATGTTCAATAAATATATAAAAAAAAAATTAAAAAAAAAAAGAAAGGATTTCACATGTATGCATACAGGTAAAATGACAGATTCTCCCTTAGAGGGAGATTTATTAACATGTAAGACTGATCTAATCCAAACATGTATGAATAATTATTAATTACCAATTATTAATTATGATATGCAAATTCCCCATGGATTAGACCCGCCCAAGAGTCTTTACAAATAGATAAAAATTCTGACGAGGAGGTTGTTGAGTTTATAGATAAATATGTTACTTGTGAAGTGCCCATTGAAAATGAAAACTTGCACAGTATTGTCACATTGGTGCAATGTCACAGTAAGCATCATTCTAAAACGTGTAAAAAGAAAAACACAGTCTGTCGTTTTAACTTTCCAAAGCCACCATCAATGCAGACGTTCATTTGTCGAAGAAAAGTAGATGAGTCTGAAGTAGACGTGCCCAATAATGGTGATAGTACAAATAGTTGTCAAGACAGAACTAAAACTGGAACTATAAATGATAACGTCAATTTAGAATATGCTCGTGGCATAATGACAGCAGTAAAGACAGCTGTTTTAGAAGAGAAGATAGATTCTTTACAAAGTTTGTTTACTAGTATTGGTATAAATCAGAAATTGTTTGAGATGGCATATAAGTGCATAAATAATACTACACACATTGTCTTAAAACGACAATTAAATGAAGTTTGGGTTAATCAATATAATAAGTTTGGCCTTCAGTTGCCGGAACGCTAATATGGACATCCAATATGTCACAGATGCTTATGCCTGCATTGTTTATATCATTTCCTACATTTCAAAATCTGAAAGGGAAATGGGTTTGTTGTTAGCTAATGCCCAGCGAGAATAAACAACGCATGTGGATGCAAAACAAGCTTTGAAAAAATTAGGGACCGTGTATTTACACAATCGAGAGGTTAGTGCACGGGAAGCAGTTTATAGATTAACCAATATGCACTTAAAAGAGTGTTCAATGAAGGTTCAGTTTATTCCTACAGGTGACGATACTGTCCGTATGAGTTTACCACTAAGCGTTATTCAAAACAAGTTAAATTCTCAGAACCTGAAAAGTGAGGAGATGTGGATGACAAGTTTTGTTGATCGTTACAAGAATAGGCCAAATCAGCATGTTTTTAATGATATGTGTATAGCCACATTTGCATCAGAGTACCGGATTGCATACAAAAGTCAGCCTTGTTCCAATAAAATTAAGTTGCAAAACAACTTAGGTTTCGTTGTGAAAAGAACACGCACTCAACCTGCTGTTGTGCGTTTTGCCCGATTCTCAGTGACAAAAAGTCCTGAAAAATTTTATCAAAGTTTATTACAACTGTTTCTTCCATACCGTACAGCAGGGCCGGCTTTGCCGACAGGCGACACAGGCGGCCGCCTGGGGCGCCAACTGCTGGACGGGGCGCAAAATTGCAGAATTAAAAAAAAAAGTTAAATGTTATGAAAGCTGCGCACACGCTGTACACTTTTACTGTGCACTGTCCACACGCTGCTTGTATTTGTTCATTTCTTTTACTAGATTATACAATCCTAAAAAACGACTGAGTCACTCTGACTGACAGGCAGCAGCTGTCAAACTCACGCGCGTTGCTCAGCAACCGGGAGTTGCGCGAAAACATCTGACGCTGGTTTTAGCGCTTTAAATGCGCTTTAAACGCCCCTTGGCGGTTGTAGGCTATAAAAGATCATATATTATATAAGCTTTATTATGAAAAGAACACCCAAGCCATCGGGATCGGCATTCCGAAAACGAAGGAAGGAGGAGGAAGAAAAACGTGCCCAAAGCAGAGGTATCTATATCATCAAGCTCACAGTCACAGCCAGTGGTTAAATTGGGCCGGGGCTCTCCGGGGCTCAGCCCCAGGCCGGCACAGAAGCCTGCCAGTGGCGCAAAAATACCGGTGTGTGTAGCGGAGTAGGCGCCCTCATAAGATTTCATCATAGAATTTTGACAGGGGTCCCCCCTCCAATAATATCGCGAGCGGGCGGGAGCGCTGTGAGCGCTGAGCGAACAGGCACGAGTAGCTAGTGAGTTGTCGTCGAAAAAGATGGATAAAGCAAAAAAGCGGCCGGGGGCTAAAATAGAAACAGCCCATTCGTTTTGTTTTGCTTAATCGGCGGCGCTGGGTTAGTGCTGGTGTAATGCATTGGTCAAAAAAAGTCAGCGTTAGCTTTTTTTCCTGACACCGCATGAAACGCGTAGATCAGCGGCCCATTGGTTGTTTTCTTGATTGACACTGGGCTGGCCCAATCACATCTTTAATGTGAAGTATAGAAAAATACTCTTTCTATTAGTATAGAAATTAGTACAAAACTTATGAAAGTTTTCTTTATTTTTCAGTGCATTGTTTTACAATATATGAGTATTATCATGGGAGTAATATTATAACTATTATTATGTAATGTAGACAGACACTAACTAAAAGAGGTTTGAATTTTTCTTTGTTTAATTTGAACACTGAATATGGGTTTGAGCTTTTAATTTTGAACTCTCAAAGTGCATCAAATTGATGAATTTAACATTAAAATACACAAAATTTTCTTACGGGGGAGCATGCCCCCGAACCCCCCTAGCCTATAGCAGCCTAATAGATTATTAATAATAGTAGTGGACTAGTGGTGATAGTAATTGTCATTTATCTACTACAAGTTACATGGTCAGATAAAATGTATTTGTACAATGCAACTATGTAGAATGATTGAATTATTCTTGAGCGTTCTTAGTAGCATTTGTATAAACAATTTAATATAGTTCAAGTCATAATTTGCTTGTTGAAGTTTACTATAAGAGCATTTTTGTTTACTTAAACAAATACTCATTATTTATAGGGGGAGGGGGGGGGGAGGGGGGGGCGCAAAAATCAATCTCGCCTGGGGCAACCAAAGGTCTAGAGCCGGCCCTGCCGTACAGATAGTCAACTGAAACCAGAAGGATATACTAATTATGAACATTTTTATAGGGAAGGTGAGGTTTCTTTAAGCGATGGATCAGCACAATTAGTACAACATGTCGTAAAGAACATTTTTTGAAAAGGATGCAGATGTGATGTACACTGCACAAAATACTGTTCATAATGAGGACATGTTAGAAAATGCATGGTGTGCACTTTGTCCTGAACAGCAATTACAACGTTTGGAGTGCAAACAGGTTAGACAGGAAACAGATCAGGAAATAGAGGGACATGAGAGCATTCCAGATTTAGCATGTAACAATCAGCAAAATGCTCAGATAGAAAAAAAAGATAATTGTCTGAATCGTGTGGATGGCTTGAGCTTAATTCGCTCTTTAAACAAAACCCAGATGGCTGTTTTCTATAAAATTAGACAGTGGTGTTTGAATAAAATCAGAGGAGAAAGCCCAAAACCATTTCATGTATTTATAACTGGTGGAGAAGGCACAGGAAAAAGTCACTTAATTAAAGCCATAGAATATGAAGCAACAAGATTACTGTCTCAAACTTCTCTGCACCCAGATGACATGACTGTTCTTTTAACCGCTCCTACCGGGATTGCATCCTTCCAAATGAAAACTTCAACAATTCATACAACCTTTTGTATTAGCACAAATGTGAAGTTGCCGTACACCCCTTTGAGCGAAGACGAGCTAAATTCTTTACGCACAAAATTTCACAGCCTTCAAATATTAATTATAGATGAAATATCAATGGTAGACCATAAACTGCTAACCAGTGATGCCGGTAACGCGTTACTTAGTAACGCGTTACTCTAATTTGACCACTTTTTCAGTAACGAGTAATCTAACGCGTTACTATTTCAAAACCAGTAATCAGATTAAAGTTACTTATCCAAGTCACTGTGCGTTACTATTTTTGTCATTTTCCTTGGTAAAAATATATATTTATTTCTTCTTGCATCTCGGGGAGTGTGCGCGACAAGTCACGTTTTCAGCATGAGGTTCACGTCACGTGTACCACGCAGCGACACAAAGTAAACAATAATGGAGGGAGGAGAGAGATGCGCTTTTTCTAGCTGGAAATACAGTCACTATTTTGAGTTTGTGTCTGTCAGCTAAAGATGGCAACATTAAGGTCCGTTGTAAACTCTGTGCTGGTGGCGACAAAGTGTTATCTACCTACAGAAACACTTCGTCGAATTTGAAAAAACATTTGGAGTCGCAGCACCGCACAGTCAAACTTACAGATCAGATCAAGTCACGCCGGGTGATGCGAAGCAGAGAGCAGGTTGTTCCGTATTTGACACATAAAAGGCTTGTTCCGTATTGAACTGATACGGAACGCACTTTGTTCCGTATTTTTGGAAATCAATTCAGTGTAAATCCATGACAGACGCATACATTTAATATATCTTCACATACAGACTATGAACCCGCTACTATAATGGCAAATTCGGGGACTTGGCGCCCCCTTGACGGGCTCTGACGTGTAATGACGTAGAGTGGGCTCATTGGTCGCACGTCAGAGGCGCTCGCGCCATTGGATGCAGTTGCCGCAGCGCAGCCTATGAGCGAGCCAGACGCTCTTCAGCATAGATATGGCTGTGCAGCTGCAAATGCGTTTTACAGGCTTCAGTAAATCGAGTAAAATGAGACATTTGTAGGCTACGATAAGAAAAAATACTAAATTAAAAATATATTTTTTTGCACGGGAAAGAACATTCTAGAAGTCCAATTCTATTGAATAAGTTTTCACAAGGCTACAGAAAACTGATGTGTTTCTTTTTCTTCAAATGCAGTAAGCCGATGCGTTTAAATGTTATGTTGTATTTGTTTAAGTTAAAAATAAAACGTATTATGAACTAAACAAATACATGGTTCATTTTTGGCAAAATGATCATGATAGCCCTTATATATATGAGTGGTAAAAGTCTTGTGTATTGATTAAGCCTACTTTGCTATTAAAATTTTTGTGCAACTTAAAAAATATAAAAAATATATATAATGCAACTTTGCCTAATAAGTTGCATTATAATGTGCTATAAAATGTATGAATTTCAGGGGTTATTTTTAAAAAATTTCTTCCGTGGGGGCATGTCACTAAATCTCCCCTCCCCCCTCCCCTTTTTATGTTGAGGTGGCGGGGGTGTTGTCGGTAACTGCTGAATGTAACTCATAAAAGTAACTTGTAAAGTAACTTAGTTACTTTTAAAATCAAGTAACTTGTAAAGTAACTTAGTTACTGTTAAAATCAAGTAACTTGTAAAGTAACTTAGTTACTTTTTCAAAGTAACTGTGGCAACACTGCTGCTAACATATATTCATGGACGATTGAGACAAATCAAGCAAACCGGAGATTTTTCTATTTTTGGTAATATTGCTGTCATAGCTGTTGGCGATTTCTTCCAATTACCTCCTGTGAAGGGTAAACCGCTCTTTGTGGATGTACCAGGAATCGATTTATGGATGAATTATTGTAGTGTTGTAGAGTTGACACAGGTTGTTAGACAACAAGACAGCACTTTCGCTGAATTATTAAATCGACTAAGAAGGCGAAACAGGAAATCTCCACTAAAAAAAGAAGATTTGGAAATGCTATCAAGTTGTGAGAATGATGAAAATAACGACTCATTACATATATTTTCTACTAATGATGAAGTTCACGAGCACAACCTAGAGCAATTAATTAAAATCTGTGAAAATATTGAAACTATAGAGGCTGAAGATTTTGCACGTAGCAAGCAGACTGGTAAATTAGAATTACTTGTTAGACATCATGTAAAAGTTTATAATACAAGCTTGGCAGCAAAGTTGCTTTTAGGAATAAATGCACGTGTCATGTTAATAAAAAATCTTGATATCAATGATGGACTAGTTAATGGTGTTTGTGGTACAGTGACACACATTGCACGTTCAGATAAAAATAAATTACCTGAAACTATTCACGTTTGTTTTGATGATAGTAATGTGGGGCTGAAAAGACGTAAGCAGTGTTTGACTGAACCAGCAAGAATGGTTCAATCTACACCAATATATGTAGAAGAAGAAACCGTTTGTACGAAAGGTGGACTTCGTCGACAGTTTCCTTTAAAATTAGCTTGGGCGTGCACAGTTCATAAAGTTCAGGGTTTAACTGTTGATAGTGCTGTTGTTAGTTTAAAAAGAGTTTTTACTGCAGGACAGGCTTATGTAGCATTAAGTCGCGTAAGAACTTTGTCTGGTTTGACAATAAAAGACTTCAAAGAAAAAAGTATTTATTGTAATGACAAAGTCTTTGAGGCAATTAATGAAATGTCGTCTTTTATGACACATGGTGATTTAGATTATACTATGCAAAATACCTATTTTTCTGTATTTTTGTTAAATGTACAGAGTTTGCAATGCCACAAACAAGATTTGATGGTTTGTGTTCAACAGTTACAACCCACGTGTATAGGTTTAACTGAAACCTGGTTGCCTGCTTTCTATCAGTCAGACAATGTGCACTTAAACAATTATAACTTTGTTAATCTTTCTCGATCAGCCGCATACACAAACAATAGTCCTCTTTTCAATGATTTGAAAGCTCAGCAACATGGTGGAGTCGGGTTATATACAGCATGTGGTGTGGAAAACACTACAATAACATTCCCAAATCTTAACTTGGAGTGCATGCTCACACACTTCACTGATATTGACATATTACTTGGAGTTGTATATAGGCCACAAACATATCCTTTATCCATTTTCAAAGAAAATGTAGGTAAATTGATTAATTTAGTGACTTCGATTTGCAATAAAATCGTACTTATGGGAGACTTTAATAATGATGCATTGAAATCAAAATCCCTGTGCTCTTTCATGTCAGATCATGGTTTTGTTCAACTTGTTAAAAAGCCAACATCTGAAAAGGGAACCTTAATTGACCATGTGTACGTGAAGAACATTAACAACTTTTCTGTGCACACAAATGTTGTGCCAGTTTACTTTAGTACACATGAGGGAGTTTTGTGTTCATTTCAACAGTTACATGTTTAAATGTGTTGGACAACTTATTCCACAGCTATATCTTATAGATGATATATTACTTTTACAGAGATCCATCAGTGATAAAACCTTGGTTATGTTAAAATTGGTTATGTACAGATCTGATTACATGGTAAAGGAGACAGGGACCCCGAGAACAAAGCTTAGCTCTATCTTTTGGATCCTTGTTAAACCACAATGTTTAGCTGTTCTAGCCTGTGCTTAATTAATTGCAGTGTTTTGGTATTTTATTCCTATGTGCAATACTGAGTTTACTACTATATGCTGGGTGAGTGTGCTGAAAAAACCACCCAGTATTAGATTTACACAAACACACAGTTCTGATCTGTGTTTTATTAATATGCGTAATTAATTGCAGTGTTTTGGTATTTTATTCCTATGTGCAATACTGAGTTTACTACTATATGCTGGGTGAGTGTGCTGAAAAAACCACCCAGTATTAGATTTACACAAACACACAGTTCTGATCTGTGTTTTATTAATATGCGTAATTAATTGCAGTGTTTTGGTATTTTATTCCTATGTGCAATACTGAGTTTACTACTATATGCTGGGTGAGTGTGCTGAAAAAACCACCCAGTATTAGATTTACACAACACATAGTTCTGTGCTCTTCTGAATTCACTTATATACATTAATGTGTACAGGGTTGCCAGGTCCCAGAAATATTTCTAGCCCAATGACAACTCAAAACCCGCCCAAATGGAATGAAAACTAGCCCAATTTTCCGACAACGGCTGGATTCCCACAAAGGGCCTTAACATAAACTTATATATATATTATATATATATAAAATATATATATATATATATATATATATATATATATATAATATAATAATATATAATATATTATTTATATATTATAGTGTCCCTCTATATATACAGGTGAAACTCGAAAAATTTTGAATATCACGAACAAGTTATAATTTTGATGATTATGGTTTACAGCTTATGAAAACCCCAAATCCAAAATCTTAGAAAATATGAATATTACATGAAATAATATATGAAAAAAGGATTTTAAATACAGAAATTCGGCCCTCTGAAAAGTATAATCATGCAATGAAATGTTGTATAATAGATAGATAGATAGATAGATAGATGAATAGATAGATAATAGATAGATAGATAGATAGATAGATAGATAAATTACAAATAGGCTATAGTAGTTTTCACCTTTTAATTTGAATTACTGAAATATATGAACTTTTACACTATATTCAAATTTTTCGAGTTTCACCTATATATACGGTTGCAAATGAGAACTTGCTCTCAACCGATTAACCTGGTTAAATAAAAGTTAACCTGGATATTTTTAAATAATAATAATATAAAATAACAAACCAAAAATATATGTGTGTGTGTGTAAGTTTAAAGTTTTGGCCTTTTGTCTTACCCAAAATCTTATCACACACTGTGTGTTTTTTTTAACACAATCTCATACAATAAAGGTCAAACAAGAACTTGTCCTCTCTGATATTTTCTGACCCTAGTCATTCCTATATAATCAACAGTTGAAGTGCTTGAGTGACGTGGGCAGCTAGCTTCAACTCTGCCTCTTTCACAGCAACATTAGTCTTAGAAAGGAACTTAATACTGTTTTTTTATGTTATTCAGTCGCAGCATAAGCTAGCCTACTAGATCACTGTGGTGAACTCTGATTTCACATTTGCAATAATTGCTATCATCATTTGGAACACTTTGAATGTGATGTGATGATGCTAGATGTGACGCGTCCACTCGCCCGGCGCAGCGGTTGTTGCCAAATATTCATTCCCGGGGATCAACACCCCCCACTAATAAATGGTTCCCTTTTAATTTTTTCTTTGTCTACAATTTAATTTATTTATTTTTTGCGGCCGCAGTGCATAATAAATATAGCCCAAAAAAAACGCAACCCGCAACTCCATAATTTTTCCCGCGACTCTTTTTTCAAAATAGCCCAATTGTGCGGGAAAACCGCCACCCTGGCAACACTGAATGTGTAGCTTTAAAGCTTTAGCATGTACATATGAATTCAATCCTTCAAAAAAATATTCTACACAATTATTCAATTTCAATTATTCAATTTCTACAATTTCTTAGTTCTGATCTGTGTTTTATTAATATGCGTAATTAATTGCAGTGTTTTGGTATTTTATTCCTATGTGCAATACTGAGTTTACTACTATATGCTGGGTGAGTGTGCTGAAAAAACCACCCAGTATTAGATTTACACAACACATAGTTCTGATCTGTGTTTTATTAATATGCGTAATTAATTGCAGTGTTTTGGTATTTTATTCCTATGTGCGATACTGAGTGTGCTACTGTACGCTGGGTGAGTGTGCTGAAAAAACCACCCAGTATTAGATTTACACAAACACACAGTTCTGACCTGTGTTTTATTAATATGTGTAATTAATTGCGGTTTTTTGGTATTTTATTCCTATGTGCGATACTGAGTGTGCTACTGTACGCTGGGTGAGTGTGCTGAAAAAACCACCCAGTATTAGATTACACAACACACAGTTCTGATCTGTGTTTTATTAATATGCGTAAATAATTGCAGTGTTTTGGTATTTTATTCGTATGTGCGATACTAAGTTTACTACCATACGCTGGGTGAGTTGTGCTGAAAAAACCACCCAGTATTAGATTTACACAAACACACAGTTCTGATCTGTATTTTATTAATATGCGTAATTAATTGCAGTGTTTTGGTATTTTATTCCTATGTGCGATACTGAGTGTGCTACTGTACGCTGGGTGAGTGTGCTGAAAAAACCACCCAGTATTAGATTTATACAACACACAGTTCAAATCAGTACTTAATTACACTCATATGTTATTAAACCTTTACTATGCTCTTCTGAATTCACTTATATACATTAATGTGTACAGGGTTGCCAGGTCCCAGAAATATTTCTAGCCCAATGACAACTCAAAACCCGCCCAAATGGAATGAAAACTAGCCCAATTTTCCGACAACGGCTGGATTCCCACAAAGGGCCTTAACATAAACTTATATATATATATATATATATATAGTGTCCCTCTATATACAGGTGAAACTCGAAAAATTTGAATATCACGAACAAGTTATAATTTTGATGATTATGGTTTACAGCTTATGAAAACCCCAAATCCAAAATCTTAGAAAATATGAATATTACATGAAATAAATATATGAAAAAAGGATTTTAAATACAGAAATGTCGGCCCTCTGAAAAGTATAATCATGCATGTGTAATGTGTATATAGATAGATAGATAGATAGATAGATAGATAGATAGATAGATAGATAGATAGATAGATAGATAGAATTACAAAATAGGCTATAGTAGTTTCACCTTTTAATTTGAATTACTGAAATATATGAACTTTTACACTATATTCAAATTTTTCGAGTTTCACCTATATATACGGTTGCAAATGAGAACTTGCTCTCAACCGATTAACCTGGTTAAATAAAAGTTAACCTGGATATTTTTAAATAATAATAATAAAAATAACAAACCAAAAATATATGTGTGTGTGTGTAAGTTTAAAGTTTTGGCCTTTTGTCTTACCCAAAATCTTATCACACACTGTGTGTTTTTTTTAACACAATCTCATACAATAAAGGTCAAACAAGAACTTGTCCTCTCTGATATTTTCTGACCCTAGTCATTCCTATATGATCAACAGTTGAAGTGCTTGAGTGACGTGGGCAGCTAGCTTCAACTCTGCCTCTTTCACAGCAACATTAGTCTTAGAAAGGAACTTAATACTGTTTTTTTATGTTATTCAGTCGCAGCATAAGCTAGCCTACTAGATCACTGTGGTGAACTCTGATTTCACATTTGCAATAATTGCTATCATCATTTGGAACACTTTGAATGTGATGTGATGATGCTAGATGTGACGCGTCCACTCGCCCGGCGCAGCGGTTGTTGCCAAATATTCATTCCCGGGGATCAACACCCCCCACTAATAAATGGTTCCCTTTTAATTTTTTCTTTGTCTACAATTTAATTTATTTATTTTTTGCGGCCGCAGTGCATAATAAATATAGCCCAAAAAAACGCAACCCGCAACTCCATAATTTTTCCCGCGACTCTTTTTTCAAAATAGCCCAATTGTGCGGGAAAACCGCCACCCTGGCAACACTGAATGTGTAGCTTTAAAGCTTTAGCATGTACATATGAATTCAATCCTTCAAAAAAATATTCTACACAATTATTCAATTTCTACAAGTATGTAAAATTAACCATTGTTTTCTTGCATTGCAACAGCATTTGAATAACACAACCATATCTATAGTTCTACTTTATATGTAAATCTGACAAATTCAGACAACTTAACTATATTACACCATAAATAAACATGCCAATAGCCATAGTTTGTTATAGCTTACTGATTAAATATTAAAAGCGTTTTACAAGACAAATACATTCACATACAGATTTATAATTATATTACATTTGAATTAACTTATCTGTAAATATATCGTATACAAAAATTAGTGCAAACAATACATAACTCTTATTGCAATATTGTGATTTCAAAAAGTGTCATAAAAAATGTAGACTTTCCAACTAAAAATCACATAAAATACATACTATACTTAATATTTCCCTTAATTTCATGCTAACGTACCAACATTACACTATGCTGTTGCTAATACAAGTTTTTGCTTTTCCTTATAGCTAAAATAATTACAAAAAGCAAAAATACACTGGTAATGGTACTCCAGGTTAACCACTTGGGTAGGGTTCGATTCCCCGCAGTGTACTTGCTTTTTATATTAGTGTAAGAAATATTCTCTCCTTCAGCATAAGTCTATAACACAAGAAAGATTATATGATCCATACTGTATATCTGTTTGCCACGTATGCACATTTCTTTTGTATGTATGTCAATGAAACATCTGGTATTCATTAGTAGAGGAGTGAGTCTTACACCCCTCCCTGCTCTATTCTCTCTCTGTTCGTCTTATACATTGAGAACCTTTTGGACCCACAAGTTTGTGTGGAGGTTTTAGAGATATTACCATATAAGGACGTTGTTATATAAAGTCTATATGATATCCAATGATGTAAGGTATGGTTCTATTGGTCAAGATTTGTTTTACTCCCCTTGGATTTTCACTATATAAACCATGGACAAAGGATATTGGGGCGAGACTCTTCTCCCCAGCGCTGGTTTCTGTGAAGTGTACATTCATAATCTTTCATAATAAAAGGGCACTTCTGTTTCGGGACCATTTCATTCGTAACCTTACAGTTGGGGGCGTCGTCCTGGATTTCTCCAGACAGGTAAGAATTACTTTCTTTTTATATAAGAGAAAGATTGATTCTTCCTGTCTGTTGAGAAAACAGATTTATAAGTGCCGTGATTTTACTTTTATTTGTTGTGTCGTCCGTCGTTTTGAATAAAACGGGACGTTATTGGTCCGTCGTGTCGAAGGATACGGGACGTTATTGGTCCGTCGTGTTAAAACAACACGGGACGTTATCTGTCCGTCGTGTCGAAGGATGCGGGACGTTGTCCGTCGTGTCGAAGGATGCGGGACGTTTCCTCGTGTTTATAAAATACGGGAAGAACGAAAGAGAAATTGATCACTTTTCTTCGTTTGGAAATAGATTTGACGTTGAGACAATTGGTTTTTCTCTCGCAAAGTCTATTTCAATTTACCTTTGGTCTTGGATTATGAATGAATAAATCACTATTTTAATTTTTTTTTCTTTTCTTTCTCTCTCTTTCTCTTTGCTCTTATTTCTCTCTTTATGGCCAATGTACTAACACAACTAATTTGAACTTGTATACTTTTCTTTGTTTTCTATTTGGCCATACTGAACTTTATTTAAGTTGCATTGAGGAGACATATTTGTGTGTTTACAATGGGTAATAAAATTAGTCCGCCGTTTGTAAATGAATCGCCGAAAATTTTTATGATTAGGAATAATCAAGCATTTTTTGCCAAGCCAGATTTGTCAAATTTAGCTGGCTGGTCGACTGGCAAAACGCAATTAGATCCGTTTCCTCGTGACGGCTCATTTAAAGATAAAGATATGCGTGAGGCAAAAGACATGATTTTTGGAAATTGGGGTGATCCCGATTGGGATTATTCGTATATGAAACAATCTTATAATGTCTGGAAAGACATGCAGTGTTATTGGCATAAGGGTCCAGAAAGAGTTGAGAATTTGGACAATAACATTGTCCCAAATGCTGAAATGGCTGTGAGGGAGAGTGCGGTTTTGGCTGCCTTTTTTTCCTCAGCCGACTGTGAAGAAAAAAAAAAAAAAACAACAAAAAAAAACTCTCTGCTGCAGCTAGAGCACACACACTCTGTGAATCAAACGGCTGCTCCACAGACTGTGACTGTGAATCCCCCCTCCCCTCCAAAATACGAGTGTATTCCGACCGAAACTAGAAAGAAAAACAGGCTGTACCCTGATCTCACTACTTTATGTCCATTTGTTGAAACGACAGATGGATTTAAAGTTCATCCGTTACAAATTTCTGAGGTAGGCTAATGGCAATTTGCAAAGAACTGCCAGACCCAGCTCGGTCACCACACCAGTAGGTATGTGTCGGTACTGAAACGGTTAACGGCATACAGCCAACTTACTGGTCGTGATTATCGCTTTATTCTGACTAAAACATTGCCTGCTGAAATTACATGAGGTTGATCTGTTACACCCATCAAATGACGCACCACCCGCCCGCACTATTGTGTTTAAAGATTCGGAACCGATTGATTTGTCCGACCCCGTTAGTGACGTGCGCCTTGCTGATTATGGGGACTCAAAAAGTCTGACTGGATTTGGGGCAGTGCACATAAACTCAAACATTTTTTTAAACAAATTGATGGCATTTTTAGTAAAACTTTCTTCTGCTAGACAAGATATTTCCCTTGCAGCAAACTCGAAACAGAAGGTGGGCGAAAGTGCTGTTGCATTTTTTAATCGATTTCGACATGCTTGAAATCACGAATCTGCGAGTCCTGTTGATGATAATAATTCTTTGCTGTTTGTGAACACATTTCTAAATAACATGCTCAATGAGACTACATAATTGATTCGAATGACTACAACAAAAATTAGTAACATTTTTGTTGATGTATTGGGCAGACGCTTCCTCTGCCGGAGCTTTAATTCCTCCAGAAAAATTTTCAGCAATGCTTCAAGTTAATGCTGACGTCCAACATCGCTCGTCAACCTATGGTGAAAAGCCAATAACTTGTTATTTATGCGGATGTTTGGGCCATCCTGCATGTCTTTGTAGAAAAAGAGCTTGAAGGCTCCAGCGAAAAAAAATGAGAACCAGATGTTTAGGCGCTCTGCTGGCTACGGGCCAAAACCCCCTCCTTTGTTTTCTCCCAGCCCGAAGCAGCAGATCTATCAGGCCTGACAATTTTTCCGAATACATTTTTTAGAGTTAACCGAATAAATCACATGTTTTTTTTGCCATTTATTGAATTAAATGTTGACTATAAACCATATATTTTTTTTTTTTTCTCATAGGCAAGCCTTTCATCACTGTCTTCTGTTGTGTACACGGGCTCAATTACAAATTGTGCAATGACACCAACTTTACCGGCTACTTCTCAGGATGTACCATCGTTGTTCAAAATGCATGATTTTGCAATAATACCAAATTCCTCATTCTGCCTAATAGGGTAGACAGTTAATGCACAAATCGGGTGTTAAACATGAATTTGACTCTGACTCTCTGAAACTTCTGTTTCCTGCAGCTTTCTCTCTTACAACCGACACAGGAAGTGCTCTCTTCTAAGATGTGTCTGCAACTGAGCTCGGACAGGAAGTAGCTGAAGTAAACCCAAAATTGTGGGCGGTACATAAGAATGACGTAGGACTTCTTGATATCCAACCCTATGTGGCAAATTTGACAACGAATAGGCCTGTTTTTTCAAAAACAATATCTGCTTTTAAAGCAACAAGAGGAGGGACTTCGGCCCTCATTTATCAGTTTCTGGCTCAAGGCATTCTGGTTCGCGCTTATTCACCTTACAACACACCAATCAATCCAATCAGGAAAGCAAATGGTTCTTGTCGTTTAACGCAGGACCTGAGAAGAATTAATGATTTAATAAAGCCACTTGCTCCTATTGTGCCAGATGCACAAACTATTGTTAATTCTATCCCTTAGAACATGCATTCTATTCCGTTATTTGATTTATGCTCCGCCTCCTTCAGTCATCCTGTTGACCAACGAAATCAGCCACTTTTTGCTTTCTGTTTTCAGAATTACAAGACTCCCTCTCAAGGGTTCAGTGATTCTCCAGCTGTTTTCTCCACTGAAATGCACGCAAAATTGAAGGATGTCAGACTCCCTCCTGACACCTGCCTGCTCCTACGCTGATGACGATGACATTCTCGTTACTGGTGCCTCTGAGGACATGTGTGCTGCTGCCACTACAATTGTCTGGAACATTTTAGCAGAGGCTGGTTTCAAAGCATCTAAAGAGAAACTTCAGTGGGTGCAAAGAAAAGTCAATTACCTCGGCCATGAACTGTCACAAGGCAAAGTTCGCCTGTCTGCGGACAGAGTAAAAGCCATCGCTTCATTCAAGCATCCCTCAACACAGAAGCAAATGCAAAGCTTTCTGGACTGGTCAATTACTGTCAAATATGGGTGGCACATCGCTCCAGGTATGACAAAAATCCTGCGAGAAGATACGCTGAATGATAAGGAGGACATTACATGGAAAGCTGACATGACTCAAGCATTCAGACATTTGAAATCCTCTCACTTAGGGCCGCCTGCCCTAGGCCCTCTTTGTTAAATGCAAAGGAGATTCACCTATGCGTGCACAAAGGTGGAGACACAGCCGCTGTAATCCTGGCCCAAGAGCATGGGGACACTTTTGTCCAGTAGCTTATTTATCTAAAACCCTTGATTCAGTGGCTAGGGGACTGCATGCCTGTTTGCGTGCAGTGGCTGCTACAGCAATGATGGTGCAGGATGCTGAAAAGGTTGTTTTATCACATCCACTTATAGTACACACTTCTTTCTACGCATCACATGACTGCTCAACGCCGTTCAGGCTATGAGGCTATATTATTAGCAACTGCTAATTTAACGTTGAAAGTAACTTCTGTTATTTATGGTTATTTATGACTGTACATTTGCACAGGTTGTTGAAGGATGGTGAATTTGAGAGTGACGACCACGACTGCCTGAACAGAATCCAAACTTCGACTGCCTGCAGGCCAGATATTTTATATATCTGTCCTGGAGGAGGGAGATAGAGTGGAGGAGAGTGTAATTGAGGCATATTCGTTGCCATATAAATCAGCACAAGTTGCAGAATTAATTGCCCTAACGAGAGCTTGTCAATTGGCGAAAGGTCAGTGCATCAATATATACACTGACTCCAAATATGCTACGGCGTTGTCCATGATTTTGCTAAATTGTGGGAGGAAAGAAATTTCAAAACCTCCGAAGGAAAACCAATTTCCTATCACAACATTGTGGCCAAGCTCATCAGTGCAGCGCAGCAACCATCGAAACTTGCTGTGATTAAAGTAGCTGGTCAAAAAACAGGTGAATCGGATGAGGCTAGAGGAAACAGATTTGCAGATGAAGTTGCGAAATGGGCTGCTAAAGAAGTAATACTTAGTCCACACTAAACGAAAAGAGCACCGAAGTGCCTATGATGAATTTGTCGCTGATTAATGATTTGGACATTAAAGTATTGCAAGCTAACACTACACAAGCTGGTATTCTAAGAAACAAGTAGGGTATAATCGCTCTACCAACACCCACCGTTGTAATGCTGTGCAGACATTATCATGGTGTATCACATGTGACAAAAGAGAAAGTGATACAGAATTTGAATCCATCATACTGCATAGCAAATGTTCGAAAGAATACTTTGTTGATATTGGAGACTTGCCTTGTGTGTGTGCACGAACAAACCCAAGGCAACCCGCCATGACGCTTTGTCACATCCTAAGCTTCCTTTTTAATATTTACAGATCAATTTACACACATGCCGCCATGTGGAAATCACAAATACTTGCTCGCGATTGTGGATCAATTTACTAAGTGGCCTGAAGCTTTTCCGTGTGGTAAAGAAAATGCTCAGACGGTTGTAAAGGTTCTGGAAAAGGAAATTATACCGCGTTTCGGTATTCCAACCGTTATAGCAAGCGATAATGGAACTCTGTTTGCTTCAAAAGTCACACAATTATTAGCCAAAGAGCTTAATATCAATTGGTAGATATTGAGATACTAGATAGATACTGGCAGAAAATTGGGTTGATTTGTTGCCTGCCGTATTGACAGAAATAAGAATGTCCACATCAGCAACCACAAAAATGTCTCTATTTGAAATTCTGATGGGTAGACCTTTCCCGACCTTCTTGGGTCAGAGGTCGCGCTGGCAATCTCTCCACAGGTGACACGGAGGTGATCATCACGGATTACGTGGATTCCCTAGTTAGAACGTTTAATGGCATAAATGGTGATGTTTCTCTGTCTCTCCCTCTTCCTTCAGAAAAGCCAACTCATCCTTTCATTCCAGGACAAAAGGTGCTGATAAAGTGTCTGAAGCCCACGAGACTCGGTGATCGCTGTGACGAGGACCGGTGTTCTGATTGACTTCCAGCAGCAGTGGATCCATGCTAACAGAGTAAAGGTGGCGCCACCACAGGGGAACGCATAAGCCTATGCGGGAAAAGAAATACAGCACTGATCGAAAGGAGAACGAGGAAGAGAAGTAGACGAAGAACGAGATTGCTGATTGAAATTAGCAATGATTGTCATTAAATCCATTAAGTCAGGTCTGCAAAATTGATATATCTGTTTGTGCTGACAGACGTACTTAGTCATACACAAGCCATTATTAGCAGTGGTAATGAAACTTGACTGAATCCAGAAGAAGAGCCACATGCGGATTCATGTCCAGAGGAAAAATAGGTGACTGCTATGTATGCACAAAAATGCCACAAAGTGCTTCTGTAAGGGTTAAATCACCAACAACAGAAGAAGAATTAGACTACCCGTTATTCACCAGTATAACTGGGATGATTGAATCTATTACCACACTTTTGTATTTTCTCAAAATGATTTGATGAACAGAACTGTCAAGTATTAATGAGTTTGAAGGAAATGTTTGATTGAAGGATATTTTATGTATTATTGTACTAGAATGACTATGCTGAGAATTATGTGATATGATAATTCTATTATATGATAATTATCTTATCAAAGGGCCGATTGTAAGAAATATTCTCTCCTTCAGCATAAGTCTATAACACAAGAAAGATTATATGATCCATACTGTATATCTGTTTGCCACGTATGCACATTTCTTTTGTATGTATGTCAATGAAACATCTGGTATTCATTAGTAGAGGAGTGAGTCTTACACCCCTCCCTGCTCTATTCTCTCTCTGTTCGTCTTATACATTGAGAACCTTTTGGACCCACAAGTTTGTGTGGAGGTTTTAGAGATATTACCATATAAGGACGTTGTTATATAAAGTCTATATGATATCCAATGATGTAAGGTATGGTTCTATTGGTCAAGATTTGTTTTACTCCCCTTGGATTTTCACTATATAAACCATGGACAAAGGATATTGGGGCGAGACTCTTCTCCCCAGCGCTGGTTTCTGTGAAGTGTACATTCATAATCTTTCATAATAAAAGACCAAGATTTTGGGCACTTCTGTTTCGGGACCATTTCATTCGTAACCTTACAATTAGCTACTACAAAATATATTACATTTACTATCTTACCTTGAAATGATGTACTTAACATGATCATGCATAATCTTAAGATATTATATCGTATGCTTTGTGTTGTGAATACACCCATGTTAAACATTAAAATTAAAATTATAAATTGTATTTTAAATTGTAAAATATAATTACATTAATAAACTTGTACAAAGACCTCCAGATAAATACTGGGCTTCTATATTTACTCATTTAAGTGCTACAAAACATATTGACATATGACATCCTATGACATTAAAAATGTATTCTAAATTTAAATTATCTCATATATGTGGCTATTGTGGTTCACGATCATAGGCCCCGTCCCAAATGGCACACTTCAAATGAATTTTCAGTCGTCTGTACTTATTTCATGTGTCTGTTAAATCCATGAGACAGTAGGGTGTCTCATTTTTCATTTTAGGTTTCAGAAGTTTTCTCACGCTACTTCTTTGTTGATTTGTGCCCTCGATGCGCACTTTTGCAGAGCCCACACTGATGCAAGATCTACAGCACACTTCTTTTCGACAGTCAAAGCGGGGTTATATTTTTGCACGTCCTGCACAATAAGCCCAAAGGCACCAGAGTGGCGGTGCCACCGGCTTTATATATATATATATATAAGGGCCAAAGCCGGCGGTACCGCCACCCTGGTGCACCAGGGTTGCGGTGCCACTGGCTTGGGCCCGTAATCGCTATTCGCAGCTATATTTTATTATTATTATTATTATTTTTTACTACCTTTTGGACACTTTTGGAGGCCTTAACATGCTCAAAAACTCTTGAAACTTTGCACACGGCTCAGAACCCGCGGCCATCAGGGCCGGGCTGAAGATGGTACCCGGGCGTGGCAGGGGGGCTCGACAGCGCCCCCTGGAACGGGGTCCGAAAACATGGTCCATAAATCAAACACGCTTGCATGTAATAATATGAAACTCGGTACACATGTAGATCTCATCGTTTCATATATACTTCGTACTCTTACTTTTTACCCCAGCCCAACAGGAAGTGGGCTATTTAGGGTTGTTGGTAAAACACACGCAATGGAATTTGAAGTACTCCTCCTAGAGAATTCAAACACACGGCACGAAACTCGGTCAGCGTGAAGTCAAGACATTGAGGATGAAAGTTTGCGAGGGGATTTTTGATATCTCAAACGGTTTGGCCGTGGCGAGAAATTATGGCGAGAAACGTGAAACAGGAAGTGTGTTATAACTTCAGCATACATTAACTGATCTTGATGAAACTTCAGCAGTGTGTTCGTTGTAAGAGCCCGATCACATGGATGTGACTATTGTGAGTCAAAGTTATAGCGCCACCAACTGGCAGCAGGAAGTGTGTCACTTCCAAAATGCTTTGAAATCACCCTCTTATTTTTACCCGATTTGCTTCAATCTTTATGTGTATAATGTAGACACACGGCAGATGTAGACCTGTGAAAGGATTATTGATATCTTAGATACTGTTGCCGTGACAACGCATCAAACTTTAATATTCTTTTTGGATGCTTTTGAGACTCTTAGCATGCTTGAAATTGCATGAAATTTGAAAGACACAGGTATGCATATAGTTCAGATCAAGCCGGACAACTTTCTACTTAACTGTCATTAGCTCAGACCAAGAGGAGGTTAGATATTTTGGTTTGAATATGGTCATTTTCTCTCCCTCTCTCTCTGAGCCAATATGGCAAGCCATTCTAACATTTAATCATTTTAGTCTACTAGTCTCTATTTTCATGCTACTAGCTCTTATTTTTTAGATACTAGTATCTATTCCATTAAGTATTAGTACTTATTCATTAGCGACTAGTGCTTATTCTTTAGATACTAGTGCTTATTCTTTAGATATTCTTTTGAATACGTATTAGTAGCTAATGAATAAGTACTGGTATCTATTTAATAGGTACTAGTATCTAATGACTTAGTACTAGTATTTATTGAATAAATACTAGTATCTGTTAATAGCTACTAGTATCTAAAATGTCATTTTCTCTCTCTCTCTCTCTCTCTCTCTGAGCCAATATGGCAAGCCGTTGTAACATTTAATCATTTTAACCTACTAGTCTCTATTTTCATGCTACTAATACTTATTTTTTAGATACTAGTATCTATTCCATTAAGTACTAGTACTTAGAATAAGCACTAGTTGCTAATGAATGTTTAGAATATTCAAAGTGCTTATTCAATTTTTATGCTTATTTATATTTTCAGAGCAGAAAATCAGATTTTTCTGCTTATTCAATATTGCATCTAAAATGTAAGTGACTTGACGTGCGTGCGAGAGAGAGAGAGAGAGAGAAGAGAGAGAGAGAGAGAGAGAGAGAGAGAGAGAGAGAGAGAGATAGAGAGAGAGAGAGAGATTGTGTCTGTTACAGTGACAAGAGTTTTTAAGCCTTGTCTTTTTGGATATATATATATTTTTTATATAAAAAAAATATGTGCATACAACCCATGTATTTCAAATGTATTGTTTGCTTTAAATTAAATTAAGATTGTATGTTTGGTAATTGAACCTAAATAAATGTAAAATTAATGTGCTATATTTCAATCAATATATTTGTTTTCCTTCATTTTAATCAACATTAACTTTATTCTCATCTGAATTATAAATAACTTATTTCTGTATAAAATAAAAAATCCCGAATAATCCAAACCAACCGGAGCACGCTATTTCTACAACATCATCATTGCTGAACTACCAGAGCCTTTCAGCAGATAGCGAGCAGATATTTTGTGTCACTTCGTGCACAATAACCCTAATGGCACCAGGGTGGCGTTGCCACCGGCTTTATATATATATATATGTAAATATAGCTGCGAGCAGCGATGAAGGGCCAAAGCCGGCGGTACCGGTGCCATCGGCTTGGGCCCGTAATCGCTGCTCGCAGCTATATTTTTCTATTATTTTTCTTACGATTATTTGGGCACTTTTGGGGCCCTTAACGTGCTCAAAAACTCTTGAAACTTTGCACACGGGTCAGAACCCGCGGCCATCAGGGCCGAGCTGAAGCTGGTACCCGGGCGTGGCAGGGGGGCTCGACAGCGCCCCCTGGAACGGGGTTTGAACACTTGGTCCATAAATCAAACACACTTGCATGTAATAATATGAAACTCGGTACACATATAGATCTCATCGGTTCATATATACTTCATGCTCTTACTTTTTACCCCAGCCCAACAGGAAGTCGGCTATTAAGGGTTGTTTGGAAAACGCATGCAATGGAATGTGAAATACTCCTCCTAGAGAATTCAAACACACGGCACGAAACTCGGTCCGCATGAAGTCAAGACACTGAGGATGAACAGTTGCCAGGGGATTTTTGATATCTCGAACGGTTTGGCCGTGGCGAGGAAACGAAATTATGGGGAGAAACGTGAAACAGGAAGTGTGTTATAACTACTGCATACATTAACTAATCTTGATGAAACTTCAGCAGTGTTTTCGATGTAAGAGCCCGGTCACATGGATGTGACTATTGTGAGTCAAAGTTATAGCGCCACCATCTGGCAGCAGGAAGTGTCAATTTCAAAATGCTTTTAAATCACCCTCTTATTTTTACCCAATTTGCTTCAAACTTCATGTGCATAATGTAGACATACGCCAGATGTAGACCTGTGAAAGGATTATTGATATCTTAGATACTGTTGCCATGGCAATGCATCAAACATTAATATTCCTTTTTTTAAGCTTTTTCATGCTTTTTTATGCTTTCGGGCACTTTTGGGGTTCTTAACGTGCTCAAAAACTCTTGAAACTTTGCACACGGGACAAAACCCGCGGCCATCAGGGCCAGGCTGAAGCTGGTACCCGGGCGTGGCAGGGGGGCTCGACAGCGCCCCCCTTGAACGGGTCCGACAATTTGGTCCATATATCCAACACGCTTTACCCTATTTGCTTCAAACTTGATGTGTATAATGTAGACACAAGCCAGATGTAGACCTGTGAAAGGATTGTTGATATCTTAGATGCTGTTGCCGTGACAACGCATCAAACTTTAATATTCTTTTTGGATACTTTTGAGATTCTTAGCGCACTTTTGGGGCCCTTAACATGCTCAAAAACTCTTGAAACTTTGCACACGGGTCAGAAACCGCGGCCATCAAGGCCGGGCTGAAGCTGGTACCCGGACGTGGCAGGGGGGCTCGACAGCGCCCCCTCGAATGGGGTCCGAAAACTTGGTCCATAAATCAAACAGGCTTTACCCGATTTGCTTCAAACTTGATGTGTATATATGTAGACACACGCCAGATGTAGACCTGTGAAAGGATTGTTGATATCTTAGATGCTGTTGCCGTGACAATGCATCAAACTTTAATATTCTTTTTGGATACTTTTGAGACTCTCAGCGCACTTTTGGGGCCCTAAACGTGCTCAAAAACTCTTGAATCTTTGCACACGGGTCAGAACCCGCGGCCATCAGGGCCGGGCTGAAGCTGGTGTTTGGAAAGTGTAAAGTGTGTTTGTTTGAAAGCGTATGCCCCTGGAATTTGATATACTACTCCTAGAGAATTCAACCAATCGCCACGAAACTCAGTCAGCATGAAGTCAAGACATTGAGGATGAAAAATTGCCAGGGGATTTTTGATATCTTGCATGGTTTGGCCGTGGCGAGGAAACGAATTTATGGCGAATAATGGAAACAGGAAGTGTGTTATAACTTCTGCATACATTAACTGATCTTGATGAAACTTCAGCAGTGTGTTCGCTGTAAGAGTCCGATCACATGGATGTGACTATTGTGAGTCAAAGTTATAGCGCCACCAACTGGCAGCAGGAAGTTTGTCACTTCCTAAAGGCTTTGAAATCACTCTCTTATTTTTACCCAATTTGCTTCAAACTCTATGTGTATAATGTAAACACACACCAGATGTAGACCTGAGAAAGGATTATTGATATCTTAGATACTGTTGCTGTGGCAACGCATCAAACTTTAATATTCTTGTTTGATGCTTTTGATGCTCTGAGCCAATATGGCAAGCCGTTTTAAACATTTAATCATTTTAACCTACTAGTCTCTATTTTCATGCTACTAGTACTTATTTTTTAGATACTAGTATCTATTCCATTAAGTACTACTTATTCATTTGCGACTAGTGCTTATTCTTTAGTACTAGTGCCTATTCTTTAGATACTAGTGCTTATTCTTTAGATATTCTTTTGAATACATATTAGTAGCTAATGAATAAGTACTGGTATCTATTTAATAGGTACTAGTATGTAATGACTTAGAACTAGTATTTATTGAACAAATACTAGTATCTATTAATAGGTACTATTATATAAAATGTCATTTTCTCTCTCTCTCTCTCTGAGCCAATATGGCAAGCCGTTTTAACATTTAATCATTTTAACATACTAGTCTCTATTTTCATGCTACTAGTACTTATTTTTTAGATATTAGTATCTATTCCATTAAGTACTAGTACTTATTCATTAGAGACTAGTGCTTATTCTGTTTAGAATATTCAAAGTGCTTATTCAATTTGTATGCTTATTTATATTTGCAGAGCAGAAAATTAGATTTTTCTGCTTATTCAATATTGCATCTAAAATGTAAGTGACTTGACGTGTGTGTGTGTGTGAGAGAGAGAGAGAGAGAGAGAGAGAGAGATTGTGTCTGTTACAGTGACAAGAGTTTTTAAGCCTTGTCTTTTTGGATATATATATTTTTTTTATTAAAAAAATGTGCATACAACCCATGTATTTTAAATGTATTTTTTGCTTTAAATTAAATTAAGATTGTATGTTTGGTAATTGAACCTAAATAAATGTAAAATGAATGTGCTATATTTCAGATCAATATATTTGTTTTCCTTCATTTTAATCAACACTAACTTTATTCTCATCTGAATTATAAATAACTTATTTCTGTATAAAATAATAAATCCTGAATAATCCAGACCAACCAGAGCACACTATTTCTACAACATCATCAGTGCTGAAGCGGAACTACGAGAGCCGTTCGGCAGATAGCGAGCAGATATTTTGTGTCACGTCATGCACAATAACCCTAAAGGCACCAGGGTGGCGGTGCCACCGGCTTGGGCCCGTAATCGCTGCTCGCAGATATATTTATATATATATATATATATTTATTATTTTACTACCTTTTGGGCACTTTTGGGGGCCTTAACGTGCTCGAAAACTCTTGAAACTTTGCACACATCTAAGAACCCGCGGCCATCAGGGCTGGGCTGAAGCTGGTACCCGGGCGTGGCAGGGGGGCTCGACAGCGCCCCCTGGAACGGGGTTTGAACACTTGGTCCATAAATCAAACACGCTTGCATTTAATAATATGAAACTCAGTACACATATAGATCTCATCGGTTCATATATACTTCATATATTACTGCTCTTACTTTTTACCCCAGCCCAACAGGAAGTCGGCTATTAAGGGTTGTTTGGAAAACGCATGCAATGGAATGTGAAATACTCCTCCTAGAGAATTCAAACACACGGCACGAAACTCGGTCAGCATGAAGTCAAGACACTTAGGATGAAAATTTGCCAGGGGATTTTTGATATCTCGAGCGGTTTGGCCGTGGCGAGGAAACGAAATTATGGCGAGAAACGTGAAACAGGAAGTGTGTTATAACTACTGCATACATTAACTAATCTTGATGAAACTTCAGCAGTGTGTTCGTTGTAAGAGCCCGATCACATGGATGTGACTATTGTGAGTCAAAGTTATAGCGCCATTAACTGGCAGCAGGAAGTGTGTCATTGTCAATGTCAATGTAGACACACGCCAGATGTAGACCTGTGAAAGGATTATTGATATCATAGATAATGTTGCCATGGCAATGCATCAAACATTAATATTCCTTTTTTTAAGCTTTTTCATGCTTTTTTATGCTTTCGGGCACTTTTGGGGTTCTTAACGTGCTCGAAAACTCTTGAAACTTTGCACACGGGACAAAACCCGCGGCCATCAGGGCCAGGCTGAAGCTGGTACCCGGGCGTGGCAGGGGGCTCGACAGCGCCCCCTTGAACGGGTCCGACAATTTGGTCCATATATCCAACACGCTTTACCCGATTTGCTTCAAACTAGATGTGTATAATGTAGACACATGCCAGATGTAGACCTGTGAAAGGATTGTTGATATCTTAGATGCTGTTGCCGTGACAACGCATCAAACTTTAATATTCTTTTTGGATACTTTTGAGATTCTTAGCGCACTTTTGGGGCCCTTAACATGCTCAAAAACTCTTGAAACTTTGAAGACCTGTGAAAGAATTGTTGATATCTTAGATGCTGTTGCCGTGACAACGCATCAAACTTTAATATTCTTTTTGGATACTTTTGAGACTCTCAGCGCACTTTTGGGGCCCTTAACGTGCTCAAAAACTCTTGAAACTTTGTAAAAACTCTTGAAACTTTGTACACGGGTCAGAACCCGCGGCCATCAGGACTGGGCTGAAGCTGGTACCCGGGCGTGGCAGGGGGGCTCGACAGCGCCCCCTGGAATGGGGTCCGAAAACTTGGTCCATAAATCAAACACGCTTACATGTAATATTATGAAACTCGGTACACATATAGATCTCATCGGTTCATATATCCTTTGTACTTTTACTTTTTACCCCAGCCCAACAGGAAGTCGGCTTATGGTTTGTTTGAAAGCGTATACCCCTGGAATTCGATATACTACTCCTAGAGAATTCAACCAATCGCCACGAAACTCAGTCAGCATGAAGACAAGACATTGAGGATGAAAAATTGCCAAGGGATTTTTGATATCTCGAACGGTTTGGCCGTGGCGAGGAAACGAATTTATGGCGAATAATGGAAACAGGAAGTGTGTTATAACTTCTGCATACATTAACTGATCTTGATCAAACTTCACCAGTGTGTTCGCTGTAAGAGTCCGATCACATGGATGTGACTATTGTGAGTCAAAGTTATAGCGCCACCAACTGGCAGCAGGAAGTGTCACTTCCTAAATGCTTTGAAATCACCCTCTTATTTTTACCCAATTTGCTTCAAACTCTATGTGTATAATGCAAACACACGGCAGAAGTAGACCTGAGAAAGGATTATTGATATCTTTGATACTGTTGCCGTGGCAAAGCATCAAACTTTAATATTCTTGTTTGATGCTCTGAGCCAATATGGCAAGCCGTTTTAACATTTAATCATTTTAACCTACTAGTCTCTATTTTCATGCTACTAGTACTTATTTTTTAGATACTAGTATCTATTCCATTAAGTACTAGTACTTATTCATTTGCGACTAGTGCTTATTCTTTAGTACTAGTGCCTTTTCTTTAGATACTAGTGCTTATTCTTTAGATATTCTTTTGAATACGTATTAGTAGCTAATGAATAAGTACTGGTATCTATTTAATAGGTACTAGTATGTAATGACTTAGAACTAGTATTTATTGAATAAATACTAGTATCTATTAATAGCTACTAGTCTCTAAAATGTCATTTTCTCTCTATCTCTCTGAGCCAATATGGCAAGCCGTTTTAACATTTAATCATTTTAACCTACTAGTCTCTATTTTCATGCTACTAGTAATTCTTTTTTAGATACTAGTATCTATTCCATTAAGTACTAGTACTTATTCATTAGCGACTAGTGCTTATTCTGTTCTGTTTAGAATATTCAAAGTGCTTATTCAATTTGTATGCTTATTTATATTTTCAGAGCAAAAAAAAACGATTTTTCTGCTTATTCAATATTGCATCTAAAATGTAAGTGACTTGACTTGACGTGTGTGTGTGTGTGTGTGTGTGTGTGTGTGTGTGTGTGTGTGTGTGTGTGTGTGTGTGTGTGTGAGAGAGAGAGAGAGAGAGAGAGAGAGAGAGAGAGAGAGAGAGAGAGAGAGAGAGAGAGAGATTGTGTCTGTTACAGTGACAAGAGTTTTTAAGCCTTGTCTTTTTGGATATACATACAACCCATGTATTTTAAATGTATTGTTTGCTTTAAATTAAATTTAAGATTGTATGTTTGGTAATTGAACCTAAATAAATGTAAAATTAATGTGCTATATTTCAGATCAATATATTTATTTTCCTTCATTTTAATCAACACTAACTTTATTCTCATCTGAATTATAAATAACTTATTTCTGTATAAAATAAAAAATCCCGAATAATCCAGACCAACCAGAGCGCACTATTTCTACAACATCATCAGTGCTGAAGCGGAACTACCAGAGCCGTTCGGCAGATAGCGAGCAGATATTTTGTGTCACGTCGTGCACAATAACCCTAAAGGCACCAGGGTGGCGGTGCCACCGGCATGGGCCCGTAATCGCTGCTAAGCTATATTATTCTTTATTTTTCATTATTTGCACAATGTTTTATTTCGATTGTAAGTGGACACATAAAAAAGTAGACATTTTCTTTATTTGCACAATGTTTTATTTCGATTGTAAGTGGACACATAAAAAAGTAGACATTTAACAGTTTATTTTATCATATTTCTTAAGTCTGTATGACCAAAAATGACAGAGTATTAAGTCTCTTTAGCTGCTATGTGAAAAAAATCTAGACAATCGCGCCGGCGCGATAGCCGACCCCAGAGGACTAAATAAAACGCCTTAAGTATACCCTCTTCATATTTTCTTCTTTGTTACACAAGCAAATTCACAGTCCTCTGCCATATTATCTTGGACATTCACTGCCCAGTTAAACCCAGCAACTTTCCAGTTTTAGAATTAAGGAATCTTAAGGAGTGGAGAGAAGAGTTCATGGGGTGCTCCTCCGTCCTCCATTATATGAACTGGAAAGCGATCGAGCTTAGCCATCTTGAAGGACGTCTCAATTCTCTAATTGCACCGCAAGGAGGCTAGGATCGAGGAGTGAGGAGTGTTTTCACATAGCAGAAAAATAGACTTAAAATATGCCATCATTTCTGGTCATACATATATATATATATATATATATATATATACACACATTGTCCTTGCATTCTTTCTTGTGTGACACACCTAAGTGACTACGTTTACATGCAGCCAATAACCCATTCAAAACCGGGATATTAGCAATAACCTGGTCAAGCACGGCCATGTAAACACCGGCAAAAACCAGATGCTCATATCCCGGATTTTAAAAACCTGGATATGATACCTGGGGTACCCCTTTTCTAACCTGAATTTTTGGTCATGTAAACACGCATTGGCAAATCCCCATAGTGATTTGTGTTCTGCGCATGTTGTATTCGCAAGGAACCTTGGTCTTTTGAGTAGAGAAACTTCTCGGCGCATACAAAAACCCGCGTGCAGTATACCGGAAGTAAACATGGCGAGACGCAGCACAGCATACGTTTGGAGCGAGGTCAGTAACGTTACCAGCACCAAAGCGCAAACAAAGGCGATCGCTATCTCCCCCGAACTATTCATTATCCACATGCTGCTGCTGTTGTTGTCTTTGGATACAGGAAGAATCGGAAAAGACGCATATTGCGTCTTAAGGTTGTCCGTACGTCCAGACGCTAACCGTGCGTCGCCGTTTACATAAGGATATTGCCAATTGATTACAAATTCCATGTATACAGGAGTAACACTCTCTGCTCACACATGTAAATGGGTTATTCCGAATGTTTCAGAAACCCAAATAGTGACCTTAACCTGACCAAAACCCAAAAACTGAAAAAGAAAGGCTCATTATTATGCGGGTCTTTGTCTTCTCAGGTGTGAACCAACTAATTATTCATATAATATATTCATGTATAACGTGTACTTTTCAGCACAGTTTTAAATATGTTTAATACGTCTCTTGATTTTACTGGCTTATTGCTTTTAATTTTAATTTTTAATTTTTAACCCTAATCTATTTAATCAATGCTTCTTATATTGGAATGGAAAATAGAGATTGATTTTAATTTAAGCCTATAGTTAATTCGTTTTGATGTGTTGATTACACATTTTATTTGTAGTTGTGCCTGGAGGGGTTAATATGCAAAACATTAACATTTCAAACTGCTTCACTGTGGGGTAATATTCTTTCTTACAGGGACTGATGAGGAATAAAATAAAACCAATAAAACTAAACAGAGGATGGATTTAGATGGAAAAGTTACACCAAGTCAAATTTCCAAGAAATGGGACCATCTAAAAATAAAATATAAGGTATTTACTAAATGAAAGCATGCATTTATTTCATTTGGTGTGAATTTTCTAATAGAGAATAGATTTATTTAATTTAGGAGCTCCACTGTCCTCCTATGGAACTGGAACAGATAGTGGGGAGGCCACAGCAGCCACATGGCCGAGGTTTCCTGCCATGCATGAGGCTATTGGGTGGAGGCCGTCTATTGAGCCTCCCATCCTGATAGACTCAAGTGATGCAGAAATCTCTAGTCATGTGATGCAGAAGTCACTAGTCATGCGAGGCAGAAGTCACTAGTCATGCGATGCAAAAGTCACCAGCTGTTCTGTTGTGTCAAAGACCCTGGCTTGCCACCATCTGCATCTGTGTAGGAGAGGGAGGAGGAGGACTCAAAGTCCTCTACACCGTCTGGCACAGGCAACTTGCAGGAGGAAAGACCCTGTAGTTCTTCAGATCCCCAGCCACCTAAAAAGAAAACAGAGAGCTAGATTTTCTAGAGAAGGAGACTGAAAAAGAGGAGGAACGTTTTCACGCCACACACAAATGAATGCAATATACTTCAAATAGGTTCCTTGACCTCTTTGAACAGTTGATTAAAAAAAGTTGAACATGATCTCTGTTTGTCGTTTTTGCTTTGAGAATTTTTTTGTGTGCCATTATATGCCTTAAAGGGTTAGTTCGCCATTTAAGGCATGAAGTTGTATGCAATCCTTAATAGCACTATAGTGCATACACACTGACCCACTCTGTAGTCACCTCCCTGGTCAGAGTTCTGGCCGCTGGAAGTTTTTCAAGAAAGTACTTCCGTTAGTTTCCGGGGCCACAAAACTGTGCGTTTTTACGTGAAAAAATCATTTTCGTTTCAAAGCTTGATTAATTTACCACACAAAAAACACGCCGGGACAAAATTCATAGCTCAGTTTTAATCGGCACTATTTTCTTTCCATTTCTATCAATCCGCGCTGCTGTCAATGTCAACAGTGCGCACGTTCCGATCAGCTGTTCCATAGTGTTTACATAATCGATTGACAACGACGTAAAAAGTAGAAAATGAACAATGGTGCGAACTTGTAAATTCCCAGGACAACAAGGACCACTGTGACCACACGAATGTGCCCGGATCACCGTTCAGATTCCATCGTTTTCCTGTTTCGGATATAGCTAACTTACGAGACAGCTTTGGCTGGTTGCCATCGATACTCTGCGGGAGCTAATATCCAGAATCAAGGATTATCGTGTGCAGTGCTCACTTCAGCGAAGACGAGCATCCCCAACCAAGGAGGAAAAAGAAAAAAACTGATTTTAAAGAGTTTCGCTGTACCAGTACCACGGGGTAAGCTCTATTTACTAACTTTATGATCCCATGTAAACTGTATGGTTCAAGCTGATGTTTAGACTCCAGTGGAAAACACGTGAAAAGATGTCTAATATAAAAACGGTATATGGGATATAGGTACAATTTGCTAAGAAAACTATTTGATTGAACACACACACACAATTGAGGTTTCAGGGCTCTCAAGACACCCCGTCATTGGTTGTCTTAAATCTTACCCAGAGACAATAGTGTTATTTTCTGATTGACTAACAACACCAGGTGAGACGCGCTTTATTCCTGCCTGTTCCACAGTGAGAGCAGCGCGGCCAGAGTTTTGGGCGCTGCGGCATATTAAATATATTACAAATAGTTTTTCAGCGTGAGAAATGCAATGTGTGCCGGGAGAGTGACTGTCACGCTCAATGTGTGACACTTGAGAGCCCTGCAGGTTTTGTGTTGCAATCAATAACATTTCGGCATTTACTCCGGTTCATAAAGGTATCCCTTTGGCGTTGTGCTAAAATTACTTTCATAATCATCTGTTCCGTCTGACATTGTGCTAAAATTGGTTTCATCATCAGAAGTTCCGCAGTCAGATGTTGTCAGCGAGTCGCGCTATTAACAGCTGATCGGAACGTGCGCACTGTTGACGTTGACAGCAGCGCGGATTGATAGAAATGGAAAGAAAATAGTGCCGATTACGTCACCGCCCCCGAAGCGGGCGTGGACGAGGCTATAAATACCCCGAATAGGCTGAATAAATCTGATTTTTCATCCTTCAGCGACGCATCTGCATCTGCTGATCCTGAGAGAGAAGCCGCCGTCGTCGAAAAGGCACCTTCTAGCGAGCGTTTGGGAGACTGAGGAAGCCGGCCGTCTTCGCCACCTTCAGCCGTCCTGTGAGCTAGCGCCATCCGACGGATTGTATCCTTTATACAAAAATGCTTCCTATATATTGTTGTATCTAAAAGAGCGAGCGTCTTTTTCAAGATGTCTCGTAAATTTTCTGGCGGCTTTTGCCGCGCTCCCCTCGAGGCTGGGGACCGCCACCTCTTCTGCGCTCTCTGCCTCGGATTGGAGCACGCCGATCTCGCCCCCGCTGTGGCGGCTGCGAGCTCTGCGAAACTATGCCATTGTTGACCCCGCGGGCTCGACTTCGGCCACTAAGATGCTTCCGTGCCGCCTCTGACTTCGCCGCGGAGAAAGAAACGCCGCTCTCAGAGGCCGCCGGACCCCCAGCCGGAAGCGTTCATCCCGCCGGAGCCTCTCGCTCCCGCTCTCCATCTCCGCCGCTTCCGGACATACAGCTGCCGCCGAGTGGCCGCTCTGTTGCCTCCGTTGACGCCGCGGACACCAAGGAGACATGTTCGCTTCTCGCTTCAGACGGTGAGGATTGGTCCGATTCTCACGCCTCCTCGGCCCGAGAATCAACCGGGACCCGCGCAGCTACTTCCACCAGCGTTCGACTCCCGCCGCTAAACGGGCTGCGCCCTTTCTGCCTGATCTGCACGCAGAACTCACGAAGTCCTGGAACGCCCCGCTCTCTGCTAGAACTCGCTCTGACTCTTCCACCCCGCGTCGCGTTGTGGACGGAGCCGCAGAGAAGGGCTTTATCTCCATTTTCCCTGTAGAGGACCTGGTCGCCGCACGTCTATGCCGCCCTCCGCGAGATGGCGCTCATCACCTGTGCTACCCGCTAAAGCCTGCAGTCCGACTTCAAGCTTTCAGCCGCCGGCCAAGCAGCTTCTGCACCCCATGTCTACTACAGAGTGAGGTACTTCGTGAATGGGACGAGAGCGGGGGAAAAAATCCCCCTTCAGTCGCGGATTGAGGATTTCCTGCGAATTTTGTTCTGCCTCGTCGCGCTAGCTCCTCTGCAGGCCGCTCACGTGACCAGCCTCCTGCACGAGCCCCACCCTAGCGCCTAGCTAAACACAGTCAGACTTCTCAGCGACACCAGGGCGGCCGCCCTCGCTCGCTCTGACAGCCGCCACAGACCGCCGCCTCCCCGGGGGCCTCGGCAGAGGATCGCGCTGAAAACTGATTACTCGAAGTCTGCCTAGCGTGGTTGAGAAAAAGACGGCGCTCTCCCCGCCGCGGCCGGATCGCCGTCAAAGTTTCGCCCTCTGTTAGTCCCCGCTCACGCGGCTACTACAGCAGTGTACCCCGCCATTACCAAGCCGGTATCCCTTCCCGCTTGCATGAGCACAAACGCCGTGTTTACGGCGTCCCAGAGAAATCTCAAAAAGAGCGTAAAAGCCTCTTGTGTAGAAAATGTGCCCACAACACTGTGTTCACTCATACACAAAACGCCGTGTTTACGGCGTCCCAGAGAAATCTCAAAAAGAGCGTAAAAGCCTCTTGTGTAGAAAATGTGCCCACAACACTGTGTTCACTCATACACAAAACGCCGTGTTTACGGCGTCCCAGAGAAATCTCAAAAGAGAGTAAAAGCCTCTTGTGTAGAAAATGTGCCCACAACACTGTGTTCACTCATACACAAAGACACTCCTGTTCCCGTGTCTCACACAGGGTCCACTCTCATAAAGCGGTCCCAACCCGCTCGAGTTTCAGAGTACATAAGCGCGCCCACGAACCCGTGCGCGCGTCCCACCTCTGTTACACGGTCCATAAACTTGTGTAGAGAATGTGCCCACAACACTGTGTTCACTCATACACAAAGACACTCCAGTTCCCCTGTCTCACACAGAGTCCACTCTCATAAAGCGGGCCAAGCCCGCTCGAGTCTCAGAGTGTATAAGCGCGCCCACAAGCCCTGTGCGCGTCTTACTTCTGTTCACTCTGTTACAGGGCCCATAAACTCCCCTCCGAGTGTACTTCCCGCTGTTGTAAACACTATCAGCGCGCTCACGCAGCCCGCGAAGTGCAGCGACGGGGACCATGTAGCCATTCACCCCCTAGCGTCACGCTTCAAAGCGTGGGAAGCAGTGGGTGTTAAACACAATAAAGCTAGGCTATCGCTTACAGTTTTGCCGCCGCCCTCCTCGCTTCCGAGCGCGGCTAGAAACTACTGTGAACCCAGAAGCAGTGACGCGCTGCTCCGTTCAGAGATAGCAATTCTGTTGTGCAAAAAGGCTATAGAGAGGGTGCCTCTGGCTATGAGCGAGTCGGGGTTTTACGGCCGTTATTTTCTTGTCCCCAAGAAAGACGGCGGTCTCAGACCAATATTAGACCTCAGATCGCTGAACAAAGTTCTCATGAAGAGACCGTTCAAAATGCTCACTATCAGAAAACTCCTCGCGCACGTGCGCCAGGGGGACTGGTTCATATCACTAGATCTGAAAGATGCATACTTTCAGATCCAGATAAATCCCCTTCACAGGCCATTCTTACGTTTCGCCTCGAAGGCCAGGTTTATCAATACACCGCCCTACCGTTCGCGCTATCCCTAGCACCCCGTACGTTCACGAAGTGCATGGATACGGCGCTCGCCCCCCTGCGAAGTCAGGGGCTGCGAATACTGAACTACTTGGACGACTGGCTGATTTTGGCACAATCTCAGAGAGAGTTACTGTCTCATCGTACAGTTCTCCTCGACTATCTGAAAGTTTTGGGCCTCTCTGTCAACTGGACAAAGAGCGTACTACAACCCAGTCAGACTATCTCCTTCTTGGGTATAGAGCTGGACTCGGTCACGATGACGGCGCGTCTGTCAACGCAGCGCGCGCACCGTGTGCAGCGTTTCGCCGCATCTTTTCAGATGAACAGACTCACGCCTTTGAAAACATTTCAGAGAGCGTTGGGCTGTATGGCCTCAGCCTCCGCGGTGCTCCAGCTGGGGTTACTGCGCATGCGCCCGCTTCAGCTTTGGTTGAGGAGCCGTGTGTCTCACCGAGCGTGGACCACGGGCCACCAGCTGATAAAAGTAACGCAGACCTGTATCACAGCTCTGCAGCCATGGTCAGTGGTAGAATGGTTTCAGCGGGGCGTTTCCATGGGGACAGTTTCACGCCGAAAAGTCATCTCGACAGACGCCTCCAACACGGGTTGGGGAGCGGTCTGCGAGGGCTCACCGGCCTTCGGCCCCTGGTCAGCTCAAGAGAGCCTCCTACACATAAACTGTTTGGAGAGGTTGGCGGTCGAGAACGCGCTCATGCGCTTTCTGCCGCGCATTCAGGGCCACCACGTGCTGATCCGTTCGGACAATATAGCCGTGGTCTCTTATATAAACCGTCAGGGCGGAGTCAGATCCAGGAATCTTTTCCAGCTGACAGAACGCATCTTAGTTTGGTCTCAGTGTCACCTGCTCTCGCTCAGGGCGACGCACGTGCCGGGACATCTGAACGACGGTCCAGACAGCCTGTCCAGGAACCCCATTCCCCCCGGGGATTGGTCCCTGCATCCTCTTACAGTCCAGAAACTGTGGCGTCTATTCGGCAGAGCAGAGGTGGACCTCTTTGCCTCGGCGGAGAACACCCACTGCCCAATATTTTTCTCAAGGAGCGAGGACGCGCTAGCCCAAACCTGGCCCAGCCGCCCGCTTTATGCCTTCCCTCCGGTCTCTCTGTTACCACAGGTGCTTCAGAGAATCAGAGAAGCGCAGCACCCGGCGCTCCTCATAGCCCCGCACTGGGAGGGTCAGACTTGGTTTCCAGAGCTCACGCAGCTGTCACAGACAGCGCCGTGGCCCATTCCAGTCAGAGCAGATCTCCTCTCCCAAGCTCGCGGCTCGATCTGGCATCCCCACCCAGAGCGCTGGGCGCTTCACGCGTGGGTGATCAACAACTACCCGTTGCTTTGCCAGAGGGAGTGTTAAACACGATCATACAGGCTAGAGCGGCTTCTACCAGAAGGCTCTATGCGTCAAAATGGTCTGTGTTCTCGAAGTGGTACACAGATAGGGGTCTGGACCCGCGGTTATGCGAGGTTCCCTCCTTACTAAATTTTCTCCAAGAGATGCTGGACAAGGGCAGATCCCCGTCCACTCTTAAGGTATATGTGGCAGCCGTCGCGGCGTTTGCTGAACCCCGACGCGGCCAGTCACTGGGCAAAGACGGGCTGGTAGTCCGCTTCCTCAGGGGAGCTAGAAGGATGAATCCCCCGCGCCCCCCTTCGGTGCCGATTTGGGACCTTTCCATAGTTCTTGATGCTATGAAAGCTCCCCCATTCGAACCGCGAAGCACCGTGGACCTAAAGTACCTGTCGCTAAAGACCGTTTTTTTACTCGCGCTCGCGTCAGTAAAACGGGTGGGAGACCTGCACGCGCTGTCGACCAGCGCGTCCTGTCTTGAGTTTGGACCTAATGACTCATTAGTCGTTCTCAAACCTAGGCATGGCTATGTTCCCAAGGCGATTGGCACCCCGTTCAGGGCACAAGTTATATCCCTATCGGCTCTGCCTGCTTCCGATAGCGAATCAGATTCTAATCTCCTATGCCCGGTCAGGGCTCTGAGATTATATGTCACTCGCACAGCTCCGATCAGACGATCCGAGCAGCTTTTTGTTTCGTTCGGCGGGCGCACCAGGGGGTTGGCCGCCTCGAAACAGTCCCTATCCAGATGGATTGTTGATGCCATTGCAGCAGCATACGCATCGAAAGACCTGCCATGCCCTTTGGGCATCAGGGCTCATTCCACTAGAGGCATGGCCTCATCGTGGGCATGGTCCAGTGGGATTTCCATTCACGACATTTGCGTGGCAGCGGGATGGGCTTCCCCCTCCACCTTTGTCAGATTTTACAATCTGGAAGTACCCGCTTTGCAGGCTAAACTACTAGCAGTCTAGTATGTTTCAGCTCTTCTGGTTGAGCTGCACTATAGGGGGTTAATTCACACAGACCGAGTTCGCTCTGTCCCTCTCTTTAATGTGCTTATGTACTACACAATCACCGGCCCGCTCCGCTGGCCGTTTGTCACAGATACATATATTCATTCCCACTTTCGGTGTTCCCCGGGATGCCCCGCGGGACTAATAGTGGATGCTTAGCACGCACGGCGTTGACCATGGGTTCCCGTAGCGTAAGCTAGCTTACGCAATACGAGAGAACCTCTCGTAAGAGAACGAATCGGTTACCTAACGTAACCTCGGTTCTCTCTAGATGAGGGAACGAGTATTGCGTTCCTGGCCGTGCTTGTGCTACTGGCGATGTTCGCTTCAGAATTGAAAAAACCAGATTTATTCAGCCTATTCGGGGTATTTATAGCCTCGTCCACGCCCGCTTCGGGGGCGGTGACGTAATGAGAGCGAGTCAGACTCTCATTGGTCGCGGGGTTCATCCGCGCTCCCTCATAGGCTTAAGCAGTTCTCCGTGAGCGAACCAATGAGCGGCTAGCTAGCCTTCTCATGGTCTGCTGCAGCCGAACTGCGTTGACAATGGATACAAAATTATAGGATAATTTTTGGCTTCAATTTCTCAGAAAGATGGAATCTTTCCCGTAGCGTAAGCTAGCTTACGCAATACTCGTTCCCTCATCTAGAGAGAACCGAGGTTACGTTAGGTAACCGATTCGTTTTCATCATACCAAAGACCCGCTCAATTATGGAGTGAGGCTTGGCGTGGTAGTGATTGAAGCGGGCCTGCACTCTCCCTTGCACTGGCTCCTGGTACAGAGTAATTATGTCCACAGGATGGATGATGCAGATGTAGACTCCATCCCCCAAAAGAAAGTATCCTTGTGGAGGATAAAATGCCTGTTTATAGATCTTGCTGTTTCTCAGGACTCTATTGTCGTGGACAGAACCAGGATAGCCCACAAAAACATTAAGTGTAAGTGTAGTCCTGGCCAGTGGGTCCAGCGTGGGTCTTGACGCTGACATGCATGATATCCATCTATAGCACCCACACACTTGGAGAAGATGGGGTTGGTGGCCAAATTTTCAACACCAAGGACAACCTCATCAAGGTCTTGTGCATCTGGCAACTGTATGAGCTGCTGGCACAGGGCTGCAATCTTTATGGTTCCTATGTGAACCAGCCTGCAAACAGAGGATACTGGCACTGTATGACAGACCATGTGCTACCCAGTACACAGTTATCAGTATGGTTATGTGGTGTCCCCAACCATGTGCTTCATCTTGTGGCAGCACCCGCATCAAAGCTTCCATAGAGTCCCGGCTCAGTCGAAATCCACTTTGAAGTTCTGCCTACCATCGAAGTATAATATTAGCAGTGGTACGGTGCCATTTATATATTTCAGCATAAATCGGAGTAGCTGTTCTTTTAACCTGTAATTAAAAATATCATGTAAATATCGTATTTATTTTATGTATAAGCACATAGCATTGTTCAGTTTAAATTAAGAAATAATGCACAACAAAGAAGGCTGTGAATCTGAATTCAAATATTAACCCCACAACATAGTGTTTTTAACAATACCTCAGCCAGGAGTAGGACACAATGATGCAATCGTGCTTTCCATCTACTTGAGCGACGCTGTTCATGTTGTGCAATTTGTTGAAGAATGTCGTGCAATGATAGGGCACAGGATATACCTACTATCGTTTTCATCGTAATTGTAGATGGAAATGTGTAATGCAAATTGGTGTATATACAGAATACACAACTGACTCTCATAAAAGTCCAATGATGATATGATGGAATTGACAATAATACTATTAGGCTAACAAGTAGTGTTGTAAACAATTGATCCTTATATGTTTGTGTAACAAGGTTCAAATGTAAGGAAGGAGGAGGCGAGAACCGGCGAACATTCAACACTTTTAAAAAAATAAATAAGCAAATTAAAAAACAAAAGTATAAGCCAGCAGCCTCTCACGGACGACTGCTGGACACACAAAACACAAGTTCAGGCCTGTTCCTCTCTCGATCTTTACAGTCGCCGCTCCTCCTTTTACGCTTCCGCTCCTCCGTGAGAGATTCGAGACCGGTGCGTCTCAAAGGTGTATTTCATCATTAATCACGGCAGCGGACTCGTGCCGTTCTCTCACGTCCTTCGACCTCGTCCTGCTCGCCACAATCAATCAGCATCTTGATATGCCACACCTGTGAGGTGGATGAGGATCTCGGCAAAGGAGAAGTGCTCACCAACACTGATTTAGACAGATTTGTGAACATTATTTGAGAGAAATAGGCCTTTTGTGAACATAGAAAAACTCTTAGATCTTTGAGTTCAGCTCATGAAAAAAGGGGGCAAAAACAAAAGTGTTGCGTTTGTATTAGTTATTATACTGAACAAAATTATAATCAAGTTGATGAAGACCAGTATATTCACTTTATAGGCTATCGTTTAGACATGTAAAACATCTGTTTGCACATCGCCTGTACAGGGTTCATTTGCAAACCGTTATTGTAAGAAACTTATCCAAAATGATTATGATGATTATGATGATGATTATTATTATTTAATTGAAGTTATGATTAAGTGCCTTTATTTGAATGTATTTTTATCCGCCGGGATGATAGAATTGAGGTCATTACGAGAGGACGTATAATAACTGGTGAACCGGTTATTTGAACAAACTGTCTGACCGGACCGGTTCGCGGAAAAGAACTGGACTTCCCCTCACTACAGATGATGCTATCGAAGATCCAAGGATTGGACGTGAGGAGCTTAAAGGAATAGCTCAAGAGACGATGGAAAGCTTGATTTCCAGACAACAGGGAGCTGAATTATAGCAAAGCCACATCCAGTAATATATCCCCCTGAAATGGAAAACTAGTGTCAACAAGGGATAGCCAAAAAGAAAGCCATCATCCAACAAGCAAATCAGACGTGCTAGATATGCTCACATTAAAAAACTATATAAACTGATGAGGAAGGATGCTATCAAATCAATTCTTCAGGGTTGTATACAGGAGAGCTGGCTGAACCATTCTTCTGCCTGTTTAGGCTTGATCAAGATGTTCTCATCTCAATTTAGGTCAATGCACTATATGATAATAATTAGTGCTGCACGATTAATCGTATCGCAATCGTAATCGCGATGTCAAGCCTATGCGATTATTATGACGCAAAATGCTGCGATTTTATATGAAATAAACAAATTAGGGCTGTTAACACAAAGCAACTGTTCTTTTTTGTCATCCCTTGGCTAGTGTTACTTACATGATCCCGCTTTTATTCATGCGAGACAAGTTAAAGAGAGCACGCTGCCTGTAAATGTCCTGACTGAAAGACGCGCGCCAGTATCATGCGCATGCACAGACCGCGCGCCAGAATACAGTTCTCTTTCGCGCTTGAACGAACAATAACACACACAATTATGCCAAAATGTCGTTTGTCGAGTATCTTCATAACATAAGAGCAGTCTTATGATGAACGTGAAGTTGTGAGAGAATGAGGCTCGGGTGTGTGAGATCCGCAACTCACACAACAATGGCTGCTCTTAAAGGGCCAGTAGCCAATAATGCTCTGTCAGTAAAGTTAATCAAAGAACAAAGGGAACAGAGAAAATGACCCACTGCTCTTGACTAAAGAACCTGTTTAGCTTAAATAAAAATTAGTCTATATATAATTTATAATTAATGCAGCGCATACTGTTTGATAACTTTATTCAATTTCTGTATATGCTACATGTTGGAAAGGAAGGGCACAGGTAAATATGACATTTATTGTTTATGTGAGGATTGTTTGAAGTTCACTTAAATTAAAAGCTGTTATTTTTTGAAGCCTAATAAAAAAAGTAAAAGTAAAAAAAATCGATAGCTTTCAATTGTAATGATGTAATCACTGTAATGTTGGATGGCTATAATTAATGTTTAAAATGGGGGGGAGGGAGGGATTTGTCTTATTGATCATTATAGGTGTTAAGTGTGTGTGTGGGGGGAGGGGGGGTTATATGGCTTATTGATCATTATAGGTGTTATCAATCATTTAGTTTTTGTTGCTAGTTTGAGTTGAGAAATACACATTTCAGAATCATTACCAATCTGTGTGTGCATTTTGCTTAAGAACCAAGCAAATTGACTCATGAAACCATTTGTTTATTATATCGCAATCGCATATCGCAATCGCAATATTGACCTCAATAATCGCAATATGACATTTTCCGCAAATCGTGCAGCCCTAATAATAATGTAACATATCTTTCCAGAATTTCCTGTTTTCTTGAATGTTCTGTTTTCTTGTAATTTTAGGATTAGGAGAGCTTTTGGATCAAATGGAATAGTTTGAAAGTAATACTTTTTTGATTGTGTATATAAATTAAATGGACGATTTAATACTCTTATTTGCCTGTTAGCTCAGCCATCCATAGAGCACACAAAACTGAAACTTGATAAAATACCACATCTAATACCATTAGTGTATAATATGATTAGTTAATTGCATTGATAGATTACTTTCAATAAAACATTTGCAATGGGTTTGTAAAAGTTATGCATGTCTGGCCTGAGTGTTTGTTGCATTTACACTATTTTGATCAGCCGTCACCAGCGTGTGTCGTTTCGAATCCAAAACATACACTAAACTTAAGCAAAATTCACACAATAATATTTAACTGCATAAATTACACTTTTACATTTACAGATTGTGCTTTTTCAAAAGCAAAATGAGAAGGATGGATGTGGATACACATCTGCACTCTGCACAATGAGGTCTGAAATCTAAAATGGCTGAGGAATCACTAAAAGTGACCACAAGGTGTCAGTACCAGTGGTGGACGAAGTACACATACCATGTACTTGAGTAAAAGTAAAGATACTCAAGGTAAAATATTACTCAATTAAAAGTAGAAGTGCTGCCTTTAAACATTCACTTGAGTAAAAGTACAAAAGTATTTGCCTTCAAATGTACTTAAAGGTCCCCTGACATGGGGTTATTTTATTATTTTATAATGTTTCCTGGGTTGCCCTTATAATGTTAGTATGTTTTTTAGATCAAAATGAGTCATAATTTAGAAATAAAAGGCATTTTTCCTAGCCTGATTTTAGCCTGATTTTATTCCCATCACATAAAATGTGTAATGAGCATTGAGCAAGCAGATGACAGTCTGTTGATCGCGAGACAACGCAGTTTCTGTACTCTCTCTAATGCTTTCACTAATGCAAATTCAAACACGATGATGTAAATACAGTAAGAGCTTCGTTGTGCAGTAACGTGCCTCATTGATTTCATAACGAGTATCCTGATAAACTCGCGCTGTGTGGAAAAATGTTCTTTGATCGATTTCTGTATATAATTTGTTCACAATTTAAATAAGATTATTTTCATCCTACTAAAAGAAACGATGTGAAGGTGATATTTTGGTCACTGGCTTGACTTACTGATGCATAAACAGTGAACAATTTTGAGAGAAAGATTACCTGTCTGAACTTGAACTTGAATTGTTGCTTGGTAGCTCGATCGATTTATTTTCAGACGTTCATCGAGGCCAGCTCTGTATTGTCCCAAGTTGAGGAAACAGTCGTCGGTGAAATTTTTGGACCATCCAAAACTTTGGGAAGTTGTGTCGGCGCATTTCCAGAGAAAATAAAATTAACCCATTGTTTCTTCAGAGGCTCGGATGAAGGAACTGTTCATTTGTACATCCGAACACTGATCAACTGCCATGCTTCGCTCGTTTGTAAGCCATTATATCTCTCTATTCAACTTTTGTGCTTCGATCAGTCACACGCCATGATATCTCTCCAGGATAAACAAAAATCGTGCGCGCGTTCGTACTTCCTAGCTCGTTTTCTCATGGGCGGGTCAAAGTCTCTGTGCGGGCAAAGCAGAGAAGGGGGAGGTTACCTCCCCCCTATATGACGTCATATAGGGGGAGATTCAAGATCAGCCCGTCTGAGATCTCATTTTCTCACAGGCAGAGAAAGATAGCCAAAACTCGGTTTACACCGACTGAAATTTCTAGACACGAGGGGACCAAATACAGGCTAGGGGAACTAATATTAATGTTAAAAAACCTCAGAAAGTGAAAATTTCATGTCAGGGGACCTTTAAGTATCCAAGTACTTAGATTTTTTTATGGCTATAATGTTCTATTATAATTTGTCACAAGACTCTTGCTTAACTCAGTCTAAGTAAAGACTAATGTCACTCTTGGCACACCAATCTATTAATGAAATGACATTGAGTCTGATATATATATATATATATATATATATATATATATATATATATATATTTTTTTTTTATATATATATATATATATATATATATATATATATTTGAATTTAATACATTTTTTGTGTGTTTAATTTTGGAGGGAAGGGGACTGTTCCCATAATGTATAACATTTACAGTATATATATATTTTTCTCCAGCGCCTATGGTCATAATTATTAACATCTTAATGTTATGATACATTCACATAAACCTGCACAATACACACACACACACATATTCACTAACGCGCGCACGCACACATATATATTCACACACTCGCGCGTGCGCGCACACACACACACACACATACATATAATATATATATATATATATTGTACTGTAATTTCTGATATATATACACTACCGTTCAAAAGTTTGGGGTCAGTACGATTTTTTTTTTTTTTTAAGAAATCAATACTTTTCTTCAGAAAGGACGCATTAAATTGATCAAAAGTGACAGTAAAGACATTTATAATAATGTGAAATATTTATTTTTTAATTAAATGCTTTTCTCTTGAACTTTTTAAAGAATCCTGGAAAAAAATGAATCCCGGTTTTCACAAAAATATGAAGCAGCAAAACTGTGAAGGGAGTGGATTGGAATCCACTGCTGCTTCAATGTATATGTAATGATGAGTAATTATAATCAAGGTATTAATCAATATTTTTCTTTCTAAATATTTAATGAGTTGAATATGTCTCTAGGCTTGTGAGATTTTACTTTGTTATAGAAGTTACCAGTATAATTACTGAAATGTTCTTTTCATGTATTCTTTAATGTATGTATTTGATATCTGAATGCAGTAAAAGTGCTTGCTTATTTATCCCAGCTTCCAGAAATGAAATAGGGATTTGTTTTGTGTTTGAGAAAGGTCTTTAACGTGTTAAAACATATAGGGTCATTGAAGCCAATAGTTTAAGGGACCATTTCTTTGTTAAAGCCTTTAGTTTCCAGTTAGACTAAAGTTAAGAGAAAGAACGCATTATCTTGATGTTTTGAGATGACTCTCATGTTTATAGTTTGAGCCTGGCAAAATCCAACCTTGGAAAAGCTGTGTGTCTGTGTGTGTTAGTCTTCTTGGTTACAGGTTAAGGAACCACTGGCATTATTGGAGATTGAGTGAATTGTTGTTCGAGACATGCTGGCGCTCATCAAACCCAAATCTGCGACCTGGAAGGTCATGACGTGGGTCCGAATGTGTCAGCTGCATAATCGATGGAGATATGCTTCCATCTATCTGTATACGTGTGGAAAATTACAGTGTTTATCTATTTCTTAGCCAATGAGAATCATTCAACCTGTAAGCAATGACGTAGCTTAGACCTTGAAAATGGTATAACTGCTGTGATCTTTGTAACTGTAGGAGGGGGCGGCCTACGAACTCCTGTGTGAGTCTTGAAGCTGACTTCTGCCGATGAAACTGCAAACTATCTTCAGTAAAACTTTTCTTTCATTTTTTATAATTCTGACTCCGGGTCTTCATTCTTCATATCTGGTTCTGGGTCTTTGACTGTATACCCCTTACAGTTATGGTGGAGGATGCGCAGGCAATTATTCTCGGTGACACCCCTGGCAAATCAACAAACAAGGTAGTAAGCTTTTATTAATTGTTAGGGCTGTCTGACTGGAAGAGATTTTGAAGGAGAGCGGGAGAGCCTTCACTCCGATGAGGCGAGTGAAGGAGTAAGTTAATTATACTGCTGACAGTATAAGTATAAGTCGCTGAGAGCGTCGTTAAGGGTAACGGCAGCAGACAGTGCAAGCGAAGCGTGCTCTGTGGGGGCCCCACTGGGCATTACTGGTGTAGCACCACCCCAGCAGAGTACGTCCCTGGGCTGGAGGTCCAGTGGCACCGTAAACCTGCTCAATCTCTTCCATCTCAGATAGGAGATCCCCGAACTTAGTGAAGTGAATCAGGCAGTTAGGGATACTAACAACAATAGGGTTGTTTGCTAGAGATGCATCAGGAATGATTCCGAGAGAAAAATTAAAAAAGTTGTGACCCAAATTGGCGTGGACCAGTATATGTAAGTGTGATCTTGGAGTATACTTTGCAGTTTCATCACACAGAAGCCAAGCTGTGTTGTTCAAAGATCGCCGCCTCAATTTCTGCAGTAACTTGGTGAGTATGAACCATGATTAAGATATGGCAGAAAAATGTAATAGCCTAACATGATCAGTAACCTGAACAGTCCTGAAACAAATAGTGAGACAGAAAAGCAAACGCTGTAAGCAGCTGTGCTCTGAAGCCCTCACTTTAAAGAAATTTGCAGAAATTATTAAGTAAATGGTAGTCAGGGTTTTGATTCTGATTGGAAATTTAAACAACAACTTGACTGGCTACAAACAAACAAAGAAACTGAAATATTTAAATGTTTAGCTTTGTATTGCTTACGATGATTACAAAAAGCAAGAAAAAGAAATTCTGGGTCTGGGATAATTTCCCTGGACAAGTGACTAAAGTTAAACAGAAACTTTGTGAAAACGAATTAGAATATAATGAGCATTTCCATGCAGCTTATGAAAATTAATGTTCTACCAATGATAATGATGAAGATTATGATTTGACTATTGTTGTATCTGGCACTGGTGGACTGTAAAAAGAATACAGAGAACTGCTTATCAGTGGCTCTGTTTGCATTCCTAAATGGAACACACTGCTTCAAGGGTGTGCAGTAAGTTAGAGCAGAAGGAGAGTGTTTTAATTGTGGTCAGCAGGACCATTTAACATGTAAATGCCCACTGAGAGAGTGTTTGAAAATGTGATAGTGACACATTTCTGGTAATAATGTGGGTTTGAAAGTAGATCAGTGTTTAAATGACAATATTAACATTTTCGTCTGAGAAAGAATAAGAGATAAAAACAAGGTCAAAAGATTGAAGTCTTAAAATGAATCCTTAATATATATAATAGTAATTATTATAAGTGAATTGATGAATACAGTTTGATGTAAAATTAATGACTCCAACAAATGGGAGTTGCAGAAAGGTAAAAGTAACTAAAAGGATGATTGTGTTTTAATGGAACATTTTGAAAAAGGATTCAGGTTATATAGAGAGACAAATCTCACGGATGATTTATAATAACTGCAAAAGATGCAGAGTAGCCTCGTCAAAGTTAGTGTGAATCCTAATTGGAGAGAACTAGACGCTGATGTTTTGCTTTCAAACGATAAGTTTGTTATTGGCTGTAATGAAAGTGTTCGCTTATCTGAATCTGATGTGTGCTGTGGCTGAAAACAGCCAGTACGACAGAGACTCAATCTGAGTGGAAATTTGCAATGTCTGAATAAAGACAACTATAAAATTATGTTTATTTGGAAACAAATGTCATTTCTGGCAAAGATGCCTTAAGCTGGGAGAGTTAAAAGATGATAGATAAAGTTTGATGTTAGAAGTTTATGAGAGTACAGTGTACCATCCTGAATGCCTCAGAGTCTCTCTAATTCAATGTCAGCAAAAGGCTGTTATCTGAGTCTGTGTCATAAGTAATAATAAGCTATTTATAGTAAAAGCACAGTGTTTCAGTTGAAAAATCAGACACAGAGATGGTAAAGAAATAATTGGCATTAAGAGGGCAGTGTGTATTTGTAAATGTTTAAAAGTAAAAATGAATGACTTTAAAGAAGTCTTTAAAATAATAATGCAGATCTTAACCCTCTGGGGTCTGAGCTGTTTTAAGGCTCTTGAGGTGTTTTGATATGCCCTGACATTTGTGCTTATTTCAGCTACTTAAAACATACCCTTTGCCAACATATAAATTTGCTGTATTCAGCACAAACTCTGCTACAATAATATGTGAGCAAAATGGATGTACATGTTTGCATTTTATAGAAAAAAAATAATATGCGTGGTTAGTACGTTTTTGGAAAAAAAATGTCACCGCAATAAGGCCATTTAACACATACTGAATAGTTGTAAACAATACTGTTGAGTTACTATTCTTGTAGGCTAGAACTTTTACTTCAAAATGAAGTGAAAATCATTCTGACCACTCTTTCAGAAAGATCAATATAACGATTTGAATTTCTTACATCAGTTTTTGGGTCATTACTGCTGTATGCGTGGGAGTGTTAATGCCCATGAATATTAATGCGATTTACACCTGGGAAGACTAAAGACACTCCCCCAATGTCTAATGGCCCATCAAGGTGCTGTGAGGCAGCCTGAACTAAGAATGATTCACAGATGAATAAAAAGAACAGCATTTATTCAAAATAGAAATCTTTCCTAAGAACATAAAGACTTCAAGTCATTCATATCACTTAACACATCCTTTGAAAAAAAAACAAAAACATAAAAAGACCAAACTTGTTTTTTTATATAAAAAAATGCATTCAAAGAATTCTATAAAAAAAACGATCACTATTACTAATCAAAACAATTAAGCAGCACAACTGTTTCCAACATTGATTTAAAAAAAAAAAAATCATATCAGAATGATTTCTGAAGGATGATGGTTAGTTAGCAGCAGAGCACACACAATCAAAGAAACTGTATTATTATCATTATCAATCACTAATTACCATGGATTAAAAAAAGGCATTTGTAATTTCACACAAGAATAGGAACTTTTACTTTTACATTATGACAATGTAAACACAATTAGGCTACATTTCATCTGTCAAATATTACGTCTATGAAGTGAGGCAGCCTGAACAAAGAATGAGAGGAGATTCAAAGGTTTTTCAATCTGTTTTATTGTAATTCCTCTATGTGGAGAAACTAAATGTTCTAAATTTGCTCTACGCAAATCAAATGGGAGTAAAATAAATAAATAATCAGTCGGCTATAAACAAAGCGATAAAATTGTGAGCGATAAATAAACAAAAGTAAAGGCAGGTATGTCACAGTATATGCTTATGCCCCGTTGATGCAGGCTCTAAGCAAATCAAATGTGAGCAAAATAAACAAAAGTAAAGGCAGGTATGTCACAGTATATGCTTATGCCCCGTTGATGCAGGCTCTAAGCAAATCAAATGTGAGCAAAATAAACAAAAGTAAAGGCAGGTATGTCACAGTATATGCTTATGCCCCGTTGATGCAGGCTCTAAGCAAATCAAATGTGAGCAAAATAAACAAAAGTAAAAGCAGATCGCTATCCTCGCAGACCACACCTGCTATGCTAGCGGGCTGAAAGTAGTGAAATCAAAGCAATCCGATTGTTTTGAGAATACAGTTACATGTCTTGGTGCCATTTTTTAAAACAGTTCCTGATGCTGACAACTGTCCATTTATATTTGCGGCCCTTTGCAATTGACCAGCAGCCTGAGCATTGGTGTTGTGGCACAGAGTTGACACTGCATTCTCAGAAAAAAATTTTTTGAAGAGACTCTGAGGAGTGGGTGTGTCAGCAGAACTCAGTTGTGGTCCAGGTTTCTGTGCAGGCAGGAATCTCAGAGTCTGTGAATCCATGTCAATGTCAGTCTCTGTTCTCCATGACATTGTGGACTGCTCGTTGCTTGCCTGAATGTTTGTCTTGGCCCTCTTTGCAACAGGTGTCTGATGATCACCATCATCTTTGTAGCTGTAAAACAAACAAACAATTGTGAGCATGTTTATTACACCCCCCAAAAAAAGTAAATCACTAAATGTAATATTGCCCAAAACATTTTTTTTTTATAAAGCCATACAGACGCACAATTTTTTATGGAATATGTAAACAGAATTATGCTAATATCTGAAAAAGAGGGAATAAGTGTACTTACTCAGTATCATTTTCAATTGTTCTTAAAACTGAACACCTGCCGCGTGCCCTTCTAGTGCGAGTTGCAGGTGAAGGTGAGAGGGATGCTACCACATTCCTATAAAAATAATAATATTAATGAAGGTTGAAAAAAGTAATATACCATCAAACAACAACAACACATTTTTTGTAAAGCCACACATGCACATACATATTGTTTTCATCACTAAGTATATAAACAAAATTGAACTAACATCTGTAAAATAGTGGGTAATTATGTACTTACTTTTTCTGATTTCCGCCTGTGTTGCTGCGTGTCCTCCTAGTGCGAGTTGCAGTTGGAGGTGAGAGTGTGCAACCTACATTCCTTTCAAAAAAAAGTTGAAACCTATTATTATCATATATTTTACTATTCCAGCACATGCATAACTGATAGGCATTAGCATGCTGATAACACAAAGAAAACATATGTAACCTTATCAACCAACCTCCGAAAATAAATAATAAAATCATACAAGCTCATTTTGCATCACTAAGTATATAAACAAAATTGAACTAACATCTGTAAAATAGTGGGTAAATACTGTACTTACTCTTTCTGATTTCCACCCGTGTTGCTGCGCTCCCTACGAGTTGGAGAAGGTAGTGATGCAACAACATTTCTGTAAAAAAAAAAAGTTGAAAACTTATTACATAAATATTTCAAAGTATAGTACCATTAGCCTATATGAATAACTGATGTGTCAATAATGGTACACGCGTGCTGTATATGCGTGTCAATGGGCCATTACCGGAGTTAGCACACCTAACACATTTGCGCACATAATCAACCGGGGATATTTACACATTTCAGCACATTTACAACAGATATTTGCGAGCACACACTTCGCTGATAATAATGAGTCAGCATAAATACTATAGTCAAAAATATAATCTAAACATAGTCCTTTTTATATATATATAATTTACCATATAATACAGCATATAGCATATAGGCTAACTTAGACAATGTAAATGTAATTTAGCATATCATACAGCATATAGGCTAACTTAGACAATGTAAATGTAATTTAGCATATCATACAGCATATGGCATATAGGCTAACTACTTAGACAATGTAAATGTAATTTAGCATATCATACAGCATATAGGCAAGATAATTTAAACGTAATTTAACATATCATAGCATATAGGCATAACAATTTAAACGTAATTTAACATCATACAGCATAACAATTTAAACGTAATTTTACATATCATACAGCATATAGCCTATATGCTAGCCAATGTAAACGTAACTAAAACCTGCCTATTAAGATACATTTTACATTTTAATACTCTGAATACTGGATGGCAAGTCTGGAAATAGTCCAACCAGTAATACATGTACATGTTTATATAAAATAGCTTGTCAACTAATGTAAGTTTAAAAGACTTACTCATCCGTATCTGTATCCAAGGCTGGATCAAGTCGCTCTTCAAAATACAAACGTTCGTCATCAGAGTCCCGCTCCTCTTCCGATGAAACTGTGAACTCGTCTTCACTATCCAGGACGAGCTGAAGAGCTTCCTCGCCGGTGTAGCGTACCATCTTTCAAACGCGCAGGGAAGTGAATGAAGGTAATGTTTAAACTTGCTGCTTTTAAGGCATTTGCCTGGGGGCGTTTATCTATTTTGCATAGATCACCTCACACATTATCTTATGAATAGCGCGTTCTGCGAGTGGGTGTGAACACATTAAAGTTAATTAGGTGAGACAGGAGAAACTGTAGTTCTCTTTAGTTTCATACAGATTAAATTGCATGAGAATATTTGTTTTAAATGTCGATTGTTTTATTTAAAAGTAGAAATATAAAGCTTTATTTAGATGTGTGTTTCATGTTTGTGTGATAAGTATTAGCCGAGTTTCAGTAGATTTTCCAGACTTGTTTCAGAAAGATTTTTGCGGAGACAGAGTGAGCTGAAAGCGCACCCTATTTATTTTATTTATTTTACAAAAACACAAGGTTTTGATGATAATGTGAGTGTACACAAAAAAAGAAGACCCTCTATAGTTTATAATCATGTATTGATTTTATTTATCTGACCAAAAATGACGAAGTATATTATGTCTAAGTTGCTGCTATGTGAAAAAAATCTGCCAAAACGCGTGGACGCGGTTTTCGACCCCTAAGGGTTAACCCTTAGGGGTCTGAGCTGTTTTGGGGCTCTTTAGGTGTTTTGGTATGCCCTGACATTTGTGCTTATTTCAGCTACTTAAAACATACCATTTGCCAACATATACATTTGCTGTATTCAGCACAAACTCTGCTACAATAATATGTGAGCAAAATTTATGTACATGTTTGCATTTTATAGAAAAAAAATAATATGCGTGATTAGTACGTTTTGGGAAAAAAAATGTCACTGCAATAAGGCCATTTAACACATACTGAATAGTTGTAAACAATACTTTTGAGTTACTATTCTTGTAGGCTAGAATGTTTACTTCAAAATGAAGTGAAAATCATTCTGACCACTCTTTCAGAAAGATCAATATAACGATTTGAATTTCTTACATCAGTTTTTGGGTCAGCAATGCTGTATGCGTGGGTGGTGTGAATGGTCATGAATATTAATGTGATTTACACCTGGGAAGACTGAAGACACTCCCCCAATGACTAATGGCCCATCAAGGTGCTGTGAGGCAGCCTGAACTAAGAATGATTCACTAATGAATTAAAAGTTAAAAAGAACAGCATTTATTCAAAATAGAAATCTTTCCTAAGAACATAAAGACTTAAAGTCATTCATATCACTTAACACATCCTTTCAAAAAAACATAAAAAGACCAAACTTGTTTTTTTTATATAAACAAATATATATAAAATATTGCTTATATAGTGCTTATATAAATAAAAAAAGTGCATTCAAAGAATCCTAAAAAAATATCACAGGTTAAAAAAAAATTAAGCAGCATAACTGTTTACAACATTGATTTTTAAAAAAAATTATATCAGAATGATTTCTGAAGACTGATGGTGACGATGTAAACACAACAAAACAAAAGCAAAAAACTGTTAGCACATTATCCAAAGTAAACTGATGGACAATTATGATTATAGATGCACAATGTATCTGTTGATGGACGAGAAAACATCTATTGATGGGTAGACTGCGTAACCGCGAGTATCTGTTTATGGCCCATATAGACTGCACGCATTTACTGATACACTCAATGAACGGCTGTATATAATACAAATAAAACATCTCTAGTTAACTAGTAGAGCATTCATTTAGTCCGCTCTTAAATAAGAGATCTAGAGCTAAAATGTTTTGTTTTTGAACTCAAGCTGAGCGCTCGTGTCCTGCTATCAGTGTCAGAACGTGCTCTTCAATCTATTGCCATTGCGGACACTATTCATTCCGGTGAAATCACAAAATAAAATGCACACAAACGGGTGTCGTATATACGTGTGTGCTTGATATAGACTGTAACCACTGATGAACATATTCGGTTTTGATGAGAGAAAAAAATATGCCGGGGGCAGATTCGAACCCGTAACCTCTGACACGCTTGGCAAACGATCTAACCACTAGACCACAGAAGAACTCAACAAAACTCGCAGATCGATATATTTCACTAAATCATTATAACCTAAGCAGTTATTTAAAAAGTTTACACGAGCGTATAGGCCTGCTACACGAATGTTGTGTTGAGGTAATTACTAGGCAAAATATAGTCTGAAAATGCATTTGAGCTCTATGATCAGAAAAGGAATTATAAAACACTAAACAACTTACTACGAACTTGAATCCTCGGGGTCATTTCGTTCTTCAAAATGCAACCGTTCGTCGTCTGAGTTTCAAATTCCACTGAGAAAAAGGTGAATTATTCCCATTTGTCCATAATCTTCTGAAGGAGTAACGTTAGCGTGCTTCCATCCCTAAAACGCGATGAACTATCTGTGAATCTCTGATGAAGAATCTGTGTTTGGCATTGATCGGGGGGCGTGCCGCGTGTGATGCATAGATTTACCATGTCAAAAGCGTGTGGCGGGCTCACCTAATTATCTATAATGAAGGGAGAGCGAAAAAACTGTAACTCTCCTTTGTTTCAAACGGATTACATAAACTGTAAATATATATTTTTTAAATAAATTACTTCATTTAAAAGAAGAGAATCTCAGCTTCATAAAGAGACATATCTCGTATCTCTGTGACAAGTATTGAGAGAGTTACAGTTAATATTTCGGACGCGTTTCAGAACGGACCTCACTGACAGAGACAAGTTAAAACGCGCATCATGTTTATTTGACGAAAAGCACAACACTTTGTTTTTATTGTGAGTATCCACAAAAAAATAGACACTTAACAGGATCTAATGATGTACAACACTTATATTTAAGATCAAAATCAACAGAGTAATTTGATTCTCTTTTGCACTGATAAGGAAAATATCCAGCAAAACGCGTGGACGCGGTTTTCGACCTATAAGGGTTAAGTCTCCACCATTGAAACAGGGCCGAAGGCTACGGCTACAGATGTACAGTAACAGTACACTGAATGTATGGTTGTGATCTAAATTCACTGAGTATAATCTAAGCAGCTAGGTTGATGATTTTAAGATGGTTAATGGATTTAAGTGATTAAATACTGCTGTTATTAACCTGTCTCCCTGTGTGAACACTATTAGGCAATCGGAATGGCTCTGCTGGCTCTTGAACGTGCCTTTCCTAAGCTCCAGAAAGCAGCTGAGTTCTGTTAAAGGAAACTGATTGTGTGATAGGAGTGAGCGGTCACCTGTGTTACGGCATGTCTGACCCAAGAGAATGTGAGCTCCTCCATACCACTCGCCAGAAGAAACCGCATTAATTGTATGGCTTGTTTTTCATTGTGACAAGTATCTGCAATTATGCCAGGGGACAACACCCTGAAGAGAAGGAAATTATAGATAAAGAGCTAATGGGAATGGGCTTTCAAGAGCCAGTTGAGACCATGAGGGGATTGCCATTATTTGTTGTGGAGACAGGAACAAAACTTTTTATGTATTGGCCGCCTCATGGGCAAAAAAAAAAAAGATGTATAGAAGTGTTGATTTTGAACTAATATGTTTATAACATAGTTTTAACTCCTGAAGGTCGTTTGACATGTTGGTGGCTAAAGATGAAGACAGCTTTTAATTTAAGAAAAGTCTGGATAACAAAATTTAATGGTAAAAGGTTAGTGATTAATTTAATATTGCATTCTGTCTAAATAACAGTCTAAGGAGGCTGTTGAAAATATTATTTGTTTATAGTGAGAGAGAGACTTCTTGAGTGGAGGAAGGGATGGTAACTGTGTCTGTCTTTCTGTTATCGGCCTGCTAGAGCAAGCTGAAGCAAAATAATGATAAGGAAAATTAAACAAAACAAAACAACCCAGCTGACTTGTCTAAAAATCAAATGAGTAATGAGCAAACATGCTTTGAAACTGGTTAAGAGAATATGTAAAGTTAGGCAAAAGCTACAGAAAAATGTGAAGTTTAAAATATTATTTAGAATTTAAATCTTTTTAGCAAAAATATATATAAGAAAGAGTTAATATTAAAAAGCGAACATTGAAAATGAGCATATGTGTATACAAATGTGTGCCTAGTATGAGTGCGTGTGATGGTGACAGCACTTGATGTCTTGTATGTATTAGTTTGGGCTACTAATATTCCTCCTGAATAGTGTGTATATTGTGTCATTATTAACCTCTGGAATGAGTGTTTTATCATTACAGATGGGTTAAGTGAAACGACAAACTTTAAAGAAGCTGATAATTCTGAGTCAATCTGATGAAAAGACAATGCAGAACATGGGACGAGCTTTAATTGGATTGGTTTTCCAGCTCTGTCTGCTATTGGTAATTATGACTACTTTTGTCATGTATGATGTTGATTTGATTTACTCTCTGGATTAGTATTTTATATAAATTGGAATTGTGAAGTTGAAGATTGCCGTCCATTATGAGGTAAAAACTGTCTAAATTCAACTGAGGGCCTACATTTAAATAGACAACTATGTGGGATCATAATGGTAAACGTAAAAATAATAGATTTGACGGCAGAGAGACAAAGTGACACATTGGCTAAGTCACTATCCAAATTATCCAGAGTGAGCTCCCTCATTTTTATGAAAGGCCGGTGGGCGAACAAAGGAGGAGTGAATATAACTTCTAAAAAAGTTTAATTTCTCAATCCATTAAATGGATGTATGACATTAGATGTCCAAGAAAACTACAATTTAGTTAATAAAGGTTAAATGAGAAAGCAGCTAAATGGCTGTCTTAGGGGTTGAGATCTGAGTAACGTAATATTTTGGTTTCTGCACAACTGTAAAGATAAGTGGGACTGAGACAATACTGATAATATTTTTGGGATCTTTAGACTAACCATTTGATAGAGAAATACTGTGAGAAGTAGAAGTAGGTATAATACCATGATTTCCCTACCGAGGGAACTTTTAGTGTCACTTGGTGAGAGACTGGGTGGAAGTGAAAAAGAAAAAAAAGGTTGTTTTGTGAGATATGTTTGTGTGGATTGTAAGCAAACAATCATGTACTGGTTAGATGAGGCAGAGAAAAGAAAGGAAAATGATGCAGAAAGAACTGGCATGTAGGAAAGATAGAAGAAATATAGAAAAATGTATGTTATGAAAATAAAATGTTTAAATGGTATAAAAAGTGAGTTTCAAAATAAAAATAATAAGGCATTTATGATTAACAGGGATTAACATGATATAAAGAGAAGGAATGGGCGAAAGCTTTATTAAGCAGAATGGGGAATAATTCTATATTTTAGTGGTAAAATAATGATTGAAATGATGATGTGAATTTGTTTTATTTTATTTCAATTTTTGAAACAAACAAAAAAAAGGGTATAAGATGTTATACAATTAAAATGGTGGTAACACTTTATTTTGATAGTCCGTTCGTTGAGACTCTACTACTTATTAGTAGCCATTCAGCAGCTTGTCAACAGTGCATTAGTTGACATTCAACAACACTGTTTCAACAGACAAGTAACATACGTTCAACTAACTGCCTATAGACTATAAGGTACATATAAGGTACATTTCAAGTGTTAATATCAGTTGACATTCAACAACACTGTTTCAACAGACAAGTGACATGCGTTCAACTAACTGCCTATAGACTATAAGGTACATTTCAAGTGTTAATCTACAGATTTTACAAAAAGTGCCTGTTGACTTTCAATGTTATTTTGCAACAAGTTATCAATCTATCAGTTGAAAGTCAACTGTCATGTCAGCATATGATCTGTATATGATACTGTATAGGCGTCCCAAATGCATCACATTAATGATTATTTCAACTGAATAAAAAAATCTGTAGTTTACCATTTGTTGATAATCTGTTGATAGTCAACTAAAGATTAGTTTCTTATCTGTTTCTTGTCAACAAATATATTGTTTATGATCAGTAGACTATTAATAGACAGATAATCTGTTGATAGTCAACTAAAGATTAGTTGCTTATCTGTTTCTTGTCAACAAATATATTGTTTATGATCAGTAGACTATTAATAGACATTCTCCACTAAGTGTTAGTAGATATAATTTAGGACTATCTAATCAAAGTGAAAAACAGTTGATATCAGTAGCAGTCTATAACCTATCAACAGATTGCGTACAAGTTTCCATTATGCAACATAATTACGATTTAAAGGGATACTCCACTTTTTTTGGAAATAGGCTCATTTTACAACTCCCCCAGAGTCAAACAGTTGAGTTTTACCGTTTTCGAATCCATTCAGCCGATTTTCTGATATTTAGAAGAATATCAGTAAGCAGACAGTTTCTGGTCTCATTGACTCCCATACAGTAGGTTACCAACCAGAATAATAAATTTCGGGGTGTGTTTGCTGCCTTTAACCGCTAAGAGGCGCTACAATCACAGACTTTGAAAAGTGTCCGTTTATTCTCTCTATTGCGTAATCTGCCGCTGTGTCGCGGCTCATTCAGAGCGATTGAAAGCTGGTAGCAGATGAATTTAAGTGAAATGTAGTTAAAATAATTCATCACAATACTTAAATTAAATTGAATAAATAATGAAAACATTTCAATATAAAACATTGCAATAGAAACATATTAGGCTACATCAAGGCTTTGGAAGAGTATAAGACGTTGACGTAACAGCGTTCAGGCGGTGGCTCTGTGGTTATCGCAACGACACGGAGATCCAAGAGACCCGAGATCGAATCTCAATATAACACCATGTTGGCCGACAGCGTTAATCTTTAACCGTTCTTGATGCTTAAATAGGTGACTCTTTATTTGCAAGTTTATTAACTGTTTATTTATTTAAAGTCAAGCGTTTTTTTTTAATAATCAATGGCATATTACAACATTGCTACAGTAGAGCTGGGGGGTTGTAAGGGGGGGCTTCTTACATTCGCTTCATAAACACACGCACACTAGCACACACATGCAATCTTTTTTCTGCACCCGATGGATAGACTCATAATTATCAAGCCCCACTGCCCCCATCGCCCCAACACAATGCTAATGAAATACGCAACAAGCTTAAAATGTTCCAATTTATTGAAGTAACAAGTAGGCTAGTATCTAAATACAAACTAAACAAACAAAAACAAAAATAGAGAAAATAAAAGTGCTGCTGTGTCAAAATGTTAAAAAAAGAAAAAAAGAGAAATCCATTTGGCAAGACAAAAAAATGAAAAAATTCAAATAGACATAACATAGGCTAATGTGTTTGATATGGGATTAAAATTATGGGCAGTGCATGAGATATAAACTAATGATTAATTATGTCAAAATTCCTTTGTTCCGATCAGAGCATGTGAGCATTTCTGGATATTCCTCGGCTCGCTCATTCCGCTCAGGGTCGCGCGCTCAGGCTGTCTCCGACTAGTTTTTTTTCTAGTCAACTAGTAGCCTAGTTGTTTATTTAAGCCATCAGTGGACAAATCACCCCTTTATATTGATTTAATAACTTAAATAGGCTATACAGGGTCATGAGTGAGTGTTATAAAGCTGCACTCAAGCGCACGAGCCGGAGACAAAAATAGCAAGGAGACATTTAATTGTTTATTAATAAACTGGTGTTTTCTGCGTCGCTGCAAATATGAAGATGCGATGTAGACTCGCCATGAACGAATAAAGATATAAAGGCATAAAAAGGAAAAGTTCCTCCCGTTGGCGCGCCCAACCTGTCACTTCTCTAGGCTATTTCCCACCCATAGAGGGGCGCGCCCCACACTTTGAGCGGCGACTACCATCTAGGGGGGATCTAGCCGGTGTTCTGTCTCTCCCTCTCTCTGCCGTGCAAGCGGCCGCGCGCTACACAGTTTGAACCTACAGTCTATGGTAATCACGTAGCCTTTCGAAAACCGGGACATTCAGTGTCCCGGGAGAGTGCTTAAATTTCCCGGGACAGGTTATTAAAAAGAAGGACAATCCCGGTAAAACCGGGACCGGTGGCAACCTAACTTGCATTTAGACTTTATTTCCATGCAAAAAAGAAACACGGTATCTTATTCTTGCTACATTTTAAATTTGTTTTGCCAAAGAAATTGCAGCTAAATTAAACGAAACGGTACAAATCGAAAATAGTCCACAGCAACATAAATTAAAAACATGAGTTTTGCCTCTCTCGCGCGTGGATCTCAGCAAGTTTATTTAGTCTCCCTTGCTCAAACATTCTTAAACTCTACAGAACCAGTTGAAACAACTGGATTGAACACTTCAATTTAAATTTGTGTGTGAAAACACTTCAAATGTAGACTACAATAAATAAACTACAATATTTATAATTTAATCAAATATGGGGACACATCGAGAGATGTAGCCTATCCTTAAAATAATTTTGCCTTTGCCATCAGGCTGGCTATCCGACACTCTCCATATGAATGAGGAACATTAACACCTCCTATTGTCCTGCATCGCTGAACTGTCCCTCCAAACCCCCCACAGGCTCTCTGAGTCTGAGTCTGACTTAAAATAAAGAGAAGTCGCAATTCACACTTAAATCGCTCTTCTAGCATTAGGCTATTAAAGTGTTGATAATGAAAGAATTAAATGATTTAAGCTACATGTAGTGGTATTTCTGTCATAAAAGTTTATTACTAAATATTTCATTATTTAAATAATTTAAGAAATAAAACTGGTTTGCGCCAGCTTTTTCCAAGCAAAACTAAATATAATCTTCAAACGCATGTTCATTTTGTTTTTATGAACAAAATGCTCAACTCAATATTAAATTCTACAGGGATCTTTGGATCCAGGCATGCAAAATGTGAATTAGTTATTTTTTAAATTATTATTATTCAAATAAATATCGGTGCTTCGTGGTAGCCTACTGCTGATAAACTAAATAACATTTAGATAATAATTATGAACTTTAAATGAAACAATATAGCAACACTTCGACGAATAAATGATTTGATCTGTTTTTACATTTTAATTCAGGGCGATTTAGTCTCTACATTTAATTAAACGAGATTTTCACCTTGTCATTTTCTCATTGCGAGGCGCTCACAATCACATCATAAACATATTTGAGCAGATTCTCTGTACCTCTCGTTTTCATATGGATTACATAATCAGATAACATTTATTAACCTAAATATTTAGACATTTAAAGGCTTTAGACATATCCGATTTCCTATCGTGTCTGAGCTGAGGCAAGTGGCTTTCGGTTTATTTTTGTGACGCGCAGTTCCCGGAGACCGAGAGAGACGACAGATAAACTTTTGTCATTAGCCTAAAAAAAAGTTTACAGTTTTGAACGATGTAGGCTACTCTACTCTTATCTGTATGACCAAAAAAAATCACGTATAGCCTATTAAGTTATTTTAGCTGTTATGAGAAAAATAAATCAAATGAACGCGCGGCCTCGTTTGTCGAAAACTTTACTTAAAACCATGTTTTTAAAAACTCTATGTAGGTTATAGGGAATAAAACAAATATAGATATATGCCTATATATCTTTTTTTTATACAAAACTGCTTTTGAACAATTGGTATTATTAGCTACAGATCTAAAGTCGTTCTGTTGGATAGCCTATTTGTTCCTTAGTGTAAAATGGAAATGCATGGTAATATTATTTTATAAATATAAGCAAAATATGTGGTGTAACAGAGTTTTAGAACTAAACAAATCTGCATTAATAGCCTAAAAATATATATATTTTTTACAGAAGTCCATGTTTGTTCGGGATTTGAACGCAGGTCTGCCGATTGATGAACCGTCAGCTCTACCACTCGGCCATGTCGAAGCTCACTGAGAAAAGCCCAAACATTTATTTCACCAGTGTGTGTTCGCTCAAATGAGTGAGAACGTTTTGTTGTTAGCCTATTGTGAGTGTAGCCTACTTTACATTAATAAAATAGACCTTTTACAGTTTTAAAATATGATATCCTATCTGTATGACCAAAAATTACGAAGTAGGCTATAGCCTATTAAGTTATTTTAGCAGAAAAATAAATTCAAGTGAACGCGCTGCTGCGTTTGTCGAACTTAATTCAGTGGCAGAAGAAAACCCCATTTTAGAATACGCACTAGGCGTGGTGTGTCAAAATACTTAATTATAAACTTCAATATTTCGTTCAAAACCACATCAAAACGCTTTGTGACATTTTAAAAAGCCGTGAATGTATTAATGCCATTGGAACCAGGATCGTAACTGAAATGCGCTGCATGTTATCTCTCAATACAGGAGCAGAAGCGCTGGTTCAGATTTTATTGTTTGTTGTTTAAACGTGCGTGTTTTAGGCTATATTTAAAAATATATATACTATATTTGATAAGGTCTATTTAGGGTAGGCCTATTCGCTATAGCCTACTGTGGAGGGGGGAAATCACCCACCGGCAAATCGCACCTTGCTTAACCATGTTTTTTAAAATTATTTCTGCATATGGAAAGAATTCCAGTCCTGCTGTCTGCTGTCCTGTCCGTGAAGTTTTTTGTTTGTTTGTTTGTTTATTTTTTAACAGAACTGTTTTTGAAGACGTAAATTTAGTCAATCTGTTGGATGAGATTTGTTCCTTAGTGTAAAATGGAAATGCATGGTAATTATATAAAAAACATATTTATTCGGGTTTCGAACCCGTGTCTTTGTACTGCTTAAACCTTCAGCTCTACCACTCGACCACAAGTTCGGCTGTTTAAGCGTCAGTGTGCCCACAAACGACAGATGCACTCTTCAATCTTCTCATTCCTCAATAGTTTAGCATCATTGATTGCACCTAATTTATTTTCACTGACTGCGAGATAGGCCTCTTTTAAATTTTGATTCATAAAATGTTCTGCTCTAAAAGTTTGCTATATTCTATTTAAAATGTAGGCTACTTTTACATACGTTTTGCTTTCGCTAAATGTCCCTTTGCGCCACCTGGCGGTCATTTCGCGAATGACTTAGAAATGCGACTGAGTTTTTTTTGCCGCGGTGAATTCACCGCGGTAGACGGCGCGGCGGCAATAGGCATTCTGGTTGGCTACCTACTGTAGTATATTTTTTTCCTACTATGGAAGTCAATGAGACCAGAAACTGTCTGGTTACTGATATTCTTCTAAATATCAGAAAATTGACTGAATGAATTCAAAAACGGTAAAACCCAACTGTTTAACTCTGAGGAGTTGTAAAATGAGCCTATTTCCAAAAAAGTGGAGTATCCCTTTAAAACGAGAACAGTTTTGCATACCTGACTGAAGTAGAACAAACACCATAGGCAGCACATCAGAGAAAAAAATGCACTTTTTTAAATAAAAAAAAAACACTCCAAATAATACAACCCATTCTTTACTAGGGCATCATCAACATTATACTGAGCATTTCAAAACGAGAAAACTCAATACTTGTCCAACAACATTTCAAATGCCCGAGGCCAAGATCAAAAGTTATAAACTACAAACAATAATTAATGAATACATTTTGGCTTTCATGACAGTAAGGTTTACAGAAAGTTCCTAAACTTATCTGCGGTTACCATTCCTTATGTCCTTGAGAAGTCTTCCAAGTACTCCATGTTTATATCTTCTGGCTAACCAGTAGGTCCACTCTATGAAGCTGAGCTGTTTTTTTAAGGCCTTTTCAGAACGATTCCCCCGCATACGCCAAACTTCCCTCTTGTAAGTCTGCCATGATCTCTCAATGTTTTGAGTATGTAGTCCTGTTTGTGGATCTACATAATTCTGGCTGTGGTTGACTCTGACATGCTTGTAGCCCTCCTGGGAAAGACTGGCATATGCTCTCCACTCATCACTCACAACTAGACTTCGACGTTTGACATGTTTCCTGATGATGGGAACAAGGGTCTCCTTGTTTCTTTTCTTCACAAGGCGAAGAATGGGGCTTTCGCTTGCAGCTTTGATTTCAAGTATACCAAACACCCACGTTCGCTTTCTTTTCCAGGTGTTGCCAAAGCGTCCTCTTGCATACTACCAAAAAAACAGCATGAACAGTATTACAAAATAAAGAAAATCTCTGTATCAGCCATGTATCAATTTATTTCTAATCAGGTGTAATTACATGAGATTTTTCATCTAAAACTCTTTTAAATTCCATTTAACACAATAACTAATCTTGCATAATAAGAAAATCTTTAAATGGTCAGATCACCCAAAAAAATAAATAAAGTGGTAAATTATTTGTGTGTTTTTTGTGGAAACAAAGCACTTGCGTCATTTTATAAAATTGAGGTTAAACCACTGGAGTCACATGGATTAGTTTTATGATTTCTTGAATTTCTTTAAGTGGTAGTTGCGTAGCTGTCAATGGAGGGGCAGGAATCGCTCATATTTTATAATTAAGATCTTCATTCGTGTTCCGAAGATAAAAGAAAGTCTTACAGGTTTGGAACAATCATGAGGGTGATGATATAAAGACAGAATTTTCATGTTTGGGTGAACTAACCCTTTAATAAAATGTATTGTAAACAAGTAACAAAATATTGAATTAAACATTGAATATTAATTTAATTTTTGTGTTAAGAACACATTCCTGTTTTATTATACTTAAGCATGAGATAACCTTTCTTTAGGTTAAACAAAATAAATAAAATGTCAGTGAAAGTCAAAATTGCATTTTTAGATTACACTACCTTGCGTTTGTGGCAAAACTTGCTCTCATCAATGTGAACAAGGACATTATCTCCACCAACTTTCTGTCTTTTTTTTTTTCCGGTGCTTCTCCAGGCTTTTTACACAAATTCTTCTGAGTTTCTTTGACATCATGGACAGTGTTGCTGTGCTCTTTGCAATGCCATCTTGAAGCATGTCTACTTGCCGTAGATATAAACCCTGAGCAAATCTACAAAGATTAACAAAAATTATCATTAAATCAGAACATTGCATTTTCACACAAAGAGAATGTGCACTTTATCAACCTCCAGGCCACAAAGCACAATTTGTACCTGGTATCCTGTATTTTGAAAAGTAGTTTATTTTTATTTTTTTACTATTGACTCTAAGTAAAAAAAAACAATCATATTTAATACATTCTGTCAAACAATTGTAGAACAATTACCACCAATGGTCTCTACGATTGTCACATGTGTGACCTGTGTTTCTTAGTTTTCCCCGTCTCTGTGTTTTGGTTTAGTCCTGTGTCTCAGTTTTCTCGCTCCTCGTTTATGTTTAGTTCCTCCACCTGTGTCTAGTTAATTTTGCCCCAGCTGTGTCTTGTTCCCATGATCTGCTCTCTGTGTATGTAAACCCAGTGTTCTCCCTCACTCCTGGTCGGTGATTGTATGTGTTGCGTTTAAATGGTATGTGTTGCATCTCCTGAGTTCTTTGTTCATTAAATTCCCGTTAGTGGTTATTCCTTGTCTCCTCGTGCTTCCTGCCTACACACCCATCCGTGACAGAATAACCGACCCAAAAGACAAGCATGATGGCTGAAGACAGACTCTTCAACTTGCAGCAGAATGGCCGTTCATTGGAGAGGTATGTTGAGGAGTTACTGGAGGTTTCCCATCTAGTGAACTGGGGTGATTCCACTATTAACGCCTGCTTCCGGTTGGGACTGGATGATGATAATTTATTCCATTTTATCTCCGTGGAGAATTGTTATAAATCCATCCCGGACTTTATTAATTATGTCCTAGAATTACATGGTTCTGATTTCCTTGTTGACTATGCAGAGGATAGTCAAAATCATCATCCAGTCCCCATCCGGAAGTATGTAGACGCCCCAGTTCACCTCGATCCGGAACCCGCTGCATACCTCTCCAAGAACTCCGTCTCCCTTGCTGCACCCGAGATGCCCGAGCCAGAGCTTCCGCCGCTGGTCCCGCCCAGCACAGATTCCGAGCCAGAGCTTCCGCCGCTGATCCCGTCCAGCACTGATCCCGAGCCTTCGCCGCTGGTCCCGCCCAGCACAGATCCCGAGCCAGAGCTTCCGCCGCCAGAGACCGTCCAGCCGCCAGAGACCGTCCAGCCGCCAGAGACCGTCCAGCCGCCAGAGACCGTCCAGCCGCCAGAGACCGTCGCCTGCCCGCCAGAGCCTGAGCCCCGCGTCACGCCTGCCGACACAGCGCTCCACGTCAGCCCTGCAGAGCCTTCTCCGCTAGTCTCGTCCAGCCCTGCAGAGGCTGTCCTTGTGCACGTCCCTGAGCCTGGTACTCTCCCCAAGAAAATTTGGGGGGGGGGGGCTCCGCCTTCCGAGGTTCCGAAAGCTCCGCCGTGGTCACGCCCACGTCCAGCTCCGCCTTGGACTCCCGAGTTCCCGAGAGCTCTGGGAACTCGGAAAAGGTTCCCGGCTCCGCCTTTGCCATGTCAAGCTCCGCCTTCCGAGGTTCCGAAAGCTCCGCCGTGGTCACGCCCACGTCCAGCTCCGCCTTGGACTCCCGAGTTCCCGAGAGCTCCTCCTTGGTCACGTCCAGCTCCGCCTTGGCTACGCCCACGTCCAGCTCCCCCTTGGCAAGACCCACAGCCTATTCCGCCCTGGAGGCTTCCTATTCCCGTGGAACTATACCCTCGCCAGCCTCCAGGGCGCCCACCCTCCCACCCCTTTGGATATTGTACGGCGCGAGGACGCGCCTTTTTTGGAGGGGGGGGAGGGGGGGTAATGTCACATGTGTGACCTGTGTTTCTTAGTTTTCCCCGTCTCTGTGTTTTGGTTTAGTCCTGTGTCTCAGTTTTCCCGCTCCTCGTTTATGTTTAGTTCCTCCACCTGTGTCTAGTTAATTTTGCCCCAGCTGTGTCTTGTTCCCATGATCTGTTCTCTGTGTATGTAAACCCATTGTTTTCCCTCACTCCTGGGGCCTGTACCATGAAGGTAGCTGAACAAACTCGGAGTTACAGGATTAGTTTTGAGTTGACAAAACCAAACCGATGCAATCAGGCTTTATTGGTACCATGATGCAGCTCATCAACTTTCTCTGTCAACTCAGGCTTTGATCTTAAGCTATGATTACTCCCTGAGCGCGTGCACATACCAAAGTGACGTTGGCACCGAACAACCAATCGCGTTCGATATGGATAGAGCGAGAGCGATACTTTCTTTCCGCGGAGGAGCAAGAGATAATCATTCAGAATTACGATGAATTTAAATATGTATTACAAGCTCGACACAATACGGTCTCTGCTGCCAAAGCAAGAGAAGACTGTTGGAGAAAGATTGCTGATTGTGAATGTGTAAGCCAAATAAATACGTTCTTTATTCATGTAAAAATGTAGGCTATATATAGGCTATGAATGTATGTGTGTGTGAAATATAGCCTATATTTTTATAATATATAAAAAAATGTGCATGTATATACTAATAAAGATTAATATTCATTGATTTTAGATGCAACTCCAAACGTTTTTGGCAGCTGATAAAGACAAAATATAAAAATATAATTCAAAGTAGCCTAGTAATTATTTAAACACAACCTTTTGTTATTTTTTTATTAACACTTGTTTGAAGCAAACCGAAAAAAGAGTGAAAACCAGAAAACCAGTGGAGGGCCACTCCTCCAGAATACACTGAGTTGGCTCTGATAGGAATAAGGGACGGCCGATTATGGGATTACAGGTGCTGTACAATCTGACCCTGGTGCTGGCTCCTCTAAAAGTAACACTGTGTACGTGTGCGATACATTACTATTTTAAGTTTTAAATATGGCTGACTGTATGTTCTGCAGTAGAGGGAAATGCAGTGTCCCTGTTGAAGCCAGCACACACACACACAGTCTCCCTCACAGAGGTCAGTATGCAGCAGACAGAACACCAGAAACATATGGGCCTACTTTTATTTATCAGGGAGGAGGAAATGATGAAGACACTCTGTCTGTGTTCTGGGACAGTTGCTGAGGTGAATGCACTGGGCTTTTTATTAAGGCAAACATTTGAATGTGTGGCATAAAACAGGGACTGGCCCAAGTTACACATCTCTTTTATTGTAGGATTTTTCACAACCTGTCCCAGAAACTGAAGCCTCTACTTCAACAGGCTTCAAAAGAAATATGAACAAGGTAAGGATTTAAAACCCTTGACATATGTTACAGGTGTTTGTCAAGGAACTTTTTGTGAGTTGATTAGCCTCCCAAAAACTTGTAATGATCATGTTTGTGGTGGAATTATGTTTCAGGTGGAAACAGACTCAGTCAGGGCCCTTTACAAAAGAAGCCTATAGAGACTGCACACTAAAGGAGCCTATAGAGCTAGACTGCACACTAAAGGAGTCTATAGAGCTAGACTGCACACTAAAGGAGCCTATAGAGCTAGACTGCACACTAAAGGAGCCTTGTTACGACCCCCGAGTCAGGCTAGGGGTTCGGGAGTGCAACATTTTAAATGTGACATTGTAGAGGGACAGATATGATCCATAGGTTGTACAAGAAAACTCAACAGTCAAAGTTACTGTGCAAAAGCCAAAACCTTTATTCAATAAGTAAGGTCAGTGGCAAAAAGTGAAAAGAATTAATCTATACGAATATAGATTAACATAAATATAAAAATGGACATGTATAGCCTACAGAATTTCTGTAAGGTGGATAAAGTTAATGGAACAGAGAAAAGATAGACGTGGACGGCGCCAAAGAAAAGAAAATAACAAAACCAAATGAAGTCTAGCTGTTAAATAACCTCTAACCCTAACTAAGAAATAAAGAAGAAAATAATCATCTTCAGCGTCCAAGACGCCCTATCTAGTCTCCACTAACTAACAGAAACAGAAATACAAGGTGTGACGCTCGCCCCTAACCTAGTGTACTAGACAGCAGCGAAAACCCCTGGGTGTGGCAGTGTATGTCACGTGACATGCTACCTGTCTATCTCCTCTCCATACTAGTAACCTCCAGCGCTCCGCAGAGCAGGTTACATAAAAATGAGACAATCGAACACAGGGAGAGTTCACTAATACATAGCTTTAGCATCACACAGTGTCAACGAGAACCACAACCTCAACAGAGTAGACAAATGAGCAGCGTGACAGAGAGCAGCGTGGTTTGAGTCTCAGCGAGCCGAGAGCTGCTGTGGAGACGTCGGGCGTGCACTCTTATTTCCTAGGTGGCCTGTTCCCATTGGCAATGGCGAGAAGTGGTGACGTCAGCGCTAACAATGATTGACAGGTCACTTGGCCAATCACGGGTACCTGCAAAAGTGAAAGTAACCGAGAGAGAGCGGGAAGAGAAACACAAGAGAACACACACGCAATACAGAAACGTAACATCCCCCTCCATAAGAACAAACTTATAATAATGAAATGATTAGTTTGTTACAATCAGGACAATCCTTAAACAAAAAAACACAACAACAAAAAAAAAGTAGGCCCAGGTTACATTTTTTTATACATACCTAAACCTAACCAAGTCAAGAACTAAACACACCTAGAAAGGGCATCGGCTACAACATTTTCTGTTCCTTTCTTGTGACGGATTTCCAAATTATAATTTTGCACAATCAGAGACCAACGCATGAGTCGCTGATTCTGGTTGTACATGCGGGAAAGAAAAACTAACGGATTATGGTCCGTATAAACATAACCGGGAGAGTACTCGAGGCGATGTAAACCTCAAAGTATTGCAATGCCAACAGTAACGCCAGAGCCTCCTTCTCAATGGTCGAATAATTACACTGATATCTGTTAAATTTTCGAGAGAAATAACACACAGGATGTTCAATGTGGTTTTTATCCTCTTGAAGGAGTACTGCACCAGCACCTACGGCACTTGCATCGACCTCAAGTTTAAAAGGCAAAGCAAAATCCGGAGCTGCTAAGACAGGAGTACTACACAGCAAAGCTTTCACACTGTCAAACGAATGTTGGCACTCAGCTGACCACACGAATGATTTAGATGGACTCAGTAGACTAGTGAGTGGATGCACCACACTAGAAAAATTTCGACAAAAACTCCGATAATATCCTGCCATTCCCAAAAACCGACGTAACTCGCGTCTGGTCGTGGGAATGGAGAATTCATTAATCGCAGAAACCTTAGCGGCTACAGGTCGAACCTGCCCCTGACCAACCTCCTTACCAAGATACGTCACCGTTGCTCGGGCAAATTCGCATTTGGCGAGATTTAGGGTTAACGTAGCTTTTTCCAGTCGATCAAAGACCGTGTGCAGCAAGGATAGATGTTCTGGCCATTCTGAGGAGTATACCACCAAATCATCCAAGTACGCATTACAATTTGGCACACCCGCTAACACTAGGTTTACCAACCTTTGAAAGGTTGCGGGTGCGTTACGCAAACCGAAAGCCATAACCTTGTACTCCATAAGGTGATCAGGTGTCACAAAGGCGGAGATTTGCGATGCACGATCAGTTAAAGGCACCTGCCAATAGCCTTTTAATAGATCTAACTTAGTAACGAAGTGTGCAGAACCAAGGTTATCAATGCAATCCTCCATCCGAGGAAGAGGATAGCAATCTGGCGTCGTAACCGCATTAACTTTCCGATAATCCGTGCAAAAACGGAAAGTTCCATCTGATTTAGGAACGAGTACACACGGCGAACTCCACGGACTGTAGCTAGGAACAGCTAAACCATTTGTTGTTAGATAGTCAACTTCTTCTCTCATGATAGCTCGCTTGTACGCATTAACCCGGTACGCATGTTGTTTAATAGGGGGAGAATCTTTCACATCTATGTCATGTTGTAACACCGAAGTTCGAGAAGGTGTGTCATTGAAAAGAGTAGGAAACGTTTCAATCAACTGGATAACATCCTGTCTCTGATCTTCGGATAGATGAACTAAATAAGAAGGCAACTTCTTCAACAATTCTGAGTTTCTCAGTCTAGTACACTGCTGTGGTGCATTACGCAGCACGAGACCATCTTCATCTCCCCCGGTTCCTACTAAAGATGAACCCTCAACGGCTACTGCCACAGATGAAACCACAGGTACAGATTTCTCCTCCGTTATCTCCGAAGATCCCTCCCTACAATGATATGCTTTCAACATATTAATATGACAGACCCGTGACTTGCGTTTCCTATCAGGAGTAGAAACTACATAGTCTGTCTCACTCAGTTTCTTTTTCAACACATAAGGACCTGAGAAACGAGCAGACAAAGCTGATCCTAAAGTGGGCAGTAATACAAGCACTTGGTCACCGGCATTAAAAGAACGAGAAACGGCTTTGGTGTCATATCGACGCTTCATACCTTTTTGTGCGGCTGTTAGTGACTCCTTCGCCTGTGCCCACGCGTTATGCAAACGCTCTCTGAAACGACTGACATAATTCAGCACATTAGTCTTAGGACTTACATCAGTTCCCAATAAGTTTTCTTTTAGGAGCTTAAGTGGACCCCTAACATTATGTCCAAAGACAAGCTCCGCAGGACTAAATCCAAGCGACTCCTGGACAGTCTCACGAACCGCAAACAACATCAAAGGAACTCCCTCATCCCAATCTTTCCCAGTGTCCTTGCAGTATTTCCCCAGCATTGACTTAAGCGTCTGATGGAATCGCTCAAGTGAACCCTGACTCTCTGGATGGTATGCGCTTGCCACGCGATGAGTAATGGAAAGTGATTGCAAGACCTGATTAAAAATATTAGACATGAAGTTCGTTCCCTGATCTGTTTGTATGATTTTCGGTAACCCAAACGTAGCGAAAAACTTAATTAGTGCTTTGATGATAGCAGAAGCAGTAATTTTTCGAAGTGGTATTGCCTCAGGAAATCGAGTAGCTGTGCACATTATCGTCAACAGAAATACGTTACCCGACTTCGATTTAGGTAATAGGCCGACACAATCGATAATTACATGTTCGAAAGGTTCTCCAATAACAGGAATAGGACAAAGCGGGGCAGGGGGAATTACTTGATTGGGTTTCCCCATGCGCTGGCAGGTATCACAAGTGCGACAGAATCGCACAACATCCCGCTTTAACCCCGGCCAAAAGAAATGTTTCAGAATCCTATTATAAGTCTTCGTGATACCCAGATGACCTGACAACACATGATCATGCGCCAAACACAACACGTGCTGACGATAACAGGATGGAATGACAATCTGACACACTACATTCCATTCACCATCCTTTTCTGAATTCGGACACCATTTACGCATCAACAAATTATCTTCCACAAAATAGATTACCTTCTCCTGACTGATCTGGTCTGGAGAGACTACAGAGGCAAAACATTTGGCTAAAGATTCATCCTCCTTTTGTGCAGCAATAATCCGTTCACGGGACAGCACACTCAAAGTACTATTGTCTAACCTCAAAATGTCTGCGTTAATGGGTCCCTTAGAAAAACTGGTGTCTTCCGACGGTAACACATTTTCGCATACGGGAACCATAAACGATTCGGATAAGTCAACGACATCATCCACTCTCTTCGACTGAGCGCGCGTCAAAACGCACGCAGGAAAGGTATCAGGATAGCTCACTGATAACTCATCACAAGAAGCAAAGTTCGGCTGATCCGTAACTTCCAACACAGGCATCACTTTACCCCCGGCCAAATCATTACCCAGAATAAAAGAAATACCTTTAATGGGCAGAGAAGGACGTACTCCAACCAATACGAAACCGGTTACAAGGTCACTTTTTAAATGAACACGATGTAACGGTGCTTTTACGAAACCCATTTCGATTCCCTGAACTAAGATACTCGAGCCACAAAATGACTGTTCAGACAAAGGCAAAGCATCTTCTACCATAAATGAGTGTGCGGCGCCAGTGTCACGCAACATCTGAATTTCACGTTGATCTTCAGGTTTACCAGTCAATGAAATTAACCCCTTAAGCACAAACGGACTATAACCAGAATCAACACAGCCCAAGCCAGCAATATCATCAGTATTCTTCATCACAGAATTAACAAACCCCACACTTTTAGACGGCTGTTGCTGCTGTTGCTTGCGCTTCAGCGTCAAGCAATCTGCAATTACATGCCCCTGCTTGTGACAGTAAAAACATTCCCTTACCTCTTTAAGACGTGGGGAAGGAGATTTCGCACGAGACGGCTGAAGATAAGTAGACTGAACCGAAGAATTTCTCTCAGGACGAGGTGAACTGAACACCGTTTTGTGCGTAAGCACAAATTCATCTGCTAGCACCGCTGCTTGCGACAAAGAATTGACTTTTTGTTCGTTCAAGTATACCACAACCCGTTCTGGCAAACACTTTTTGAATTCTTCTAACAAAAGCAATTCTCGTAACGAATTAAAATCTGCCACTTTACTCGCGTTACACCACTTGTCAAAAAGATTCCCCTTTTCGCGAGCAAATTCAACAAAAGTTTGACTGGCAAGTTTCTGATGATTTCTAAATCGCTGCCTGTAGGCTTCGGGAACCAGCTCATATGCACGGAGAATAGCAGACTTCACCGTATCATATTGCAAGCTTTCCTCTAACGATAATGTTGAGCAAACCTCCTGAGCCTTACCCACTAATTTGCACTGAAGCAAAAGGGACCACACATCGTTAGGCCAACGCAGGGAAGATGCGATACGCTCAAATGCGCTAAAATACGTATCCACCTCCGTTTCCCTAAATGGAGGCACTAAAGCAATATGTTTGCTAACATCGAAGGTTGGGGAATGATCGCCCGGAGATACCGCCACAGAAGCCTCAGCACGGGGCACCCGCTCAGCCGACCCAGAGGACACCTTCAGTGCCTCCAGCTCCAGCTGTCGCAGCTTCACCTCCTTCTCAGCTTCTACCTCGAGCCTGTGCATTTCGAGCTTCAAGTCCAACTCAGCCTGACGCGCCTGGACCCTTTCCTGTGCTTCATACTGTAGACGAGCCAGACGGACTCTCAAGCGTCCGTTCCCAGACCCAACAGAAGCAGGAGAGGACGGATCAAAAGGCGGCAAGACGGCCTTAGTCTCAGCCCCGACATCAACCTCGGCACCTGTCTCGCCTGCTCTTCGTCCGATACCCCCCCACTAGAAACCCGCGCGCCAGCACCAAGTGGCCTGATCTCTCGAGAATTTACACCAGGTCTCGGAAAAATATTGATCTCCACCAACCGTTCGAATACAGCATTCTTAATATCTTTCTTTAAAGCTTGCCTCACTACAACAATTTTATAGTGGTCCGCAATCTTCAGTAAATCATCTTTACGACAATGATCAAACTGCTCTAAGGAAGGATGCTCAACAAACGACTTTAGATTAAACAAAGCCATCACTACTAATGTTACCAACCATACTACAGGCAACAAAATACCACGCATCAGGCTACCCTGGAAAAATACGAAGTCCTAACACAAATCACTTTGCCACTAACACAACCATGGTCCATACATATTCCTCTCAATGTCTTATGATGGGTGTTAAAGATCTCGGACGAGCCCCCAATTGTTACGACCCCCGAGTCAGGCTAGGGGTTCGGGAGTGCAACATTTTAAATGTGACATTGTAGAGGGACAGATATGATCCATAGGTTGTACAAGAAAACTCAACAGTCAAAGTTACTGTGCAAAAGCCAAAACCTTTATTCAATAAGTAAGGTCAGTGGCAAAAAGTGAAAAGAATTAATCTATACGAATATAGATTAACATAAATATAAAAATGGACATGTATAGCCTACAGAATTTCTGTAAGGTGGATAAAGTTAATGGAACAGAGAAAAGATAGACGTGGACGGCGCCAAAGAAAAGAAAATAACAAAACCAAATGAAGTCTAGCTGTTAAATAACCTCTAACCCTAACTAAGAAATAAAGAAGAAAATAATCATCTTCAGCGTCCAAGACGCCCTATCTAGTCTCCACTAACTAACAGAAACAGAAATACAAGGTGTGACGCTCGCCCCTAACCTAGTGTACTAGACAGCAGCGAAAACCCCTGGGTGTGGCAGTGTATGTCACGTGACATGCTACCTGTCTATCTCCTCTCCATACTAGTAACCTCCAGCGCTCCGCAGAGCAGGTTACATAAAAATGAGACAATCGAACACAGGGAGAGTTCACTAATACATAGCTTTAGCATCACACAGTGTCAACGAGAACCACAACCTCAACAGAGTAGACAAATGAGCAGCGTGACAGAGAGCAGCGTGGTTTGAGTCTCAGCGAGCCGAGAGCTGCTGTGGAGACGTCGGGCGTGCACTCTTATTTCCTAGGTGGCCTGTTCCCATTGGCAATGGCGAGAAGTGGTGACGTCAGCGCTAACAATGATTGACAGGTCACTTGGCCAATCACGGGTACCTGCAAAAGTGAAAGTAACCGAGAGAGAGCGGGAAGAGAAACACAAGAGAACACACACGCAATACAGAAACGTAACAAGCCTATAGAGCTAGACTGCACACTAAAGGAGCCTATAGAGCTAGACTGCGCACTAAAGGAGCCTATAGAGCTAGACTGCACACTAAAGGAGTCTATAGAGCTAGACTGCACACTAAAGGAGTCTATAGAGCTAGACTGCACACTAAAGGAGTCTATAGAGCTAGACTGCACACTAAAGGAGCCTATAGAGCTAGACTGCACACTAAAGGAGCCTATAGAGCTAGACTGCACACTAAAGGAGCCTATAGAGCTAGACTGCACACTAAAGGAGCCTATAGAGCTAGACTGCACACTAAAGGAGCCTATAGAGCTAGACTGCACACTAAAGGAGCCTATAGAGCTAGACTGCACACTAAAGGAGCCTATAGAGCTAGACTGCACACTAAAGGAGCCAATGGAGCTAGACTGCACACTAAATGAGCCTATGGAGCTAGACTGCACACTAAAGGACACTGTGAGCTGAGGAGGCTCCACATTTAAAAAATAAATGCAACAGCTAGATTAAACTGATCTCAGTATGTGAACTTATTTAACCAAGTAACACTTTAGCATGAATATTTATTAATGCAACTTTCTATTGCTTTCTTTCTCAAGTAGATTGTTATCTATTAATTTTACTATTAATTTAAAGATTCATCTCACAGAAAATAATAATTTAACATGTTCACATAATCTCTACCTGAACATTAAGGCTGTGAAAGGACTTTCTATTAACATAATCTGCCTCATGTTCTCCTAGAGAAGTGGAGATTGCAACATGTGTGCAGGCTATTGCTCCAATGACTCTATAGGGAATCCTATCATAAGATTAACCGAATAAAAAATAAAAAAAGATTTAAAATAATGCTTAACATGTACTTTATTGTATAGTAGGCCTACATTTGTGAAATTTGCTTTTTGAAAAAAAAAACAAAAAAAAAAAAAACGTGATGTCACCCTATCAATATATTTTACCGGCAATTTTATAAAAACCCTCTCTTATGGACATGGTAAATAAATGTCTGGGGAACACTATTAAACTATTAATGTATACTCCTGCAGAGCGAGGACCACAATGGTTCGACAAACCGTGTTTTCCTCTAGATTCTGTGCATCACCGATCGTGCAAGTATGTATGCTACCACTTGCAAAAAAACGCAACGCAATACCATTTATGGTACAATAAGTGCATGAATTCGACGTGTTAAATTATTTATGTGCAGCTGAAGAAGTTTGCAAAGATAAGATATTCCTTCCGCAGAAAATCTGTATCTTTCATACAAGTAACTATCAGGAAAGGCAAGGGGATTTTGTCCGGCTAAAAACTCTTTCTCTACGATGTGCTCGTCTAACAATTTGCGCTGAGATGTCCACAGGATTTGAAAGAAAATGTAAAGCCATTGCAACCAACACTGGGAATTACGTCACCTATATGTTTCTTTGCTCACAGCTGATTGGTCAAACTTCAGTCTGAGATCTCGAATCCAGAACTTAACCTGCCCCGGAGCAGGTTAGCCGTGCAGCGTAAGATACCATGGCAACGAACACCGATTAAAGCCGAGCTACTTTCATAGTACCTAAAACCCAGGGTTGGCGGAAACTAAGCTGAAACATAGCTGGCTAGCCACCTAAACCGGCTTCATGGTATAGGCCCCAGGTCGGTGATTGTATGTGTTGCGTTTAAATGGTATGTGTTGCATCTCCTGAGTTCTTTGTTCATTAAATTCCTGTTAGTTGTAATTCCTTGTCTCCTCGTGCTTCCTGGCTACACACCCATCCGTGACAACGATCATACGATCAACGAACATACTGTAGTGCTGTACAGAAACTGACTAAACTTGAAAGCATCACAGTGAAAACAAAATCACCACCATAATTTTCTGTTAGAAGCTTCTGTTAGATGTTTTATAAGACATCCTAAATACTAATTAAAAGTATGGTCCAAATATAGTCAACTTTTTTGTTTTTAAAACAACAGTTTGTTTTAGAGTTTTTGGGTTACTGTAAGATATCTGGCAAAGTAAGTTGGGGTATACTACAGGAAATACTTTTGCAATAGGATATATGCTATAGATTGACCATAATATTGTTTAATGCCACCAATTAATGCAATTGTGCTCTATGAACTCAAAATACACCATACAAATAGTGTAATATGTCAAATACTGTAGTTATGTAATATTTTTGCATTGCTTACCTATGTATATACTTCAGCCA